>SNQJ01S0000590.1:262361-290383 GCA_010110895.2 Picea sitchensis
AAAATCTATCAATTCCCTCTAAAAATATTTTTCTTAATCATACCTCTAACTTTGATTCTGACATTATAAATCAATTATTCTCCTCGAGATTTCCATCAACTATCAATATGATCAATTTTGGTCTTTGGGCACAAAGATATGATCTCTCAAATACTCCTAGCATTTCCATGCAAGGTTACATCCTCGTGCCCACGTGACATCCAACATGTATTCTCCTTTTAATAAGGTCAATGGAAAAACTCAAGGAAGTGCTAATGGCATGCATCGGCCTGTCCATCAATGGAAGGAGAATTCAAAACATCGATGAACCAATCAGCTTGAGTGTCAATGAGCATGATAACTCAAACCGTTAATGAAGTGATCGACCTGAGTGTCGATGCATATTTTGGAAAGGATAATGTGGCATGACATGTGCATATTGATGTGGCATGACACATGGATGATGATGTGGAAGTATAGCCACATGTCCCATCCCGATTCAACCACGACATCCTCCTCTTTTCCCCTTCATTAGCAATCAAAGACTTCTTTTGACAAACGAACCTTGCTCCCCATTTCATCGATGTTGCAGAACCATGATCATCAATGATTGGATATTGTTGATGCACCTTTGGACATAAAAAATCAAATGTTGATCCAACAAGTAATCGACCCAAATCACAACAAATGTGTCTATAAGAGCACCAATGGCATGCATTTGCTTGGTTTTTTATGAGGCTAGGGTGTAAATATCAAGGGCATTGGGTAGTATAGATCCCAAAAGATGATGAGTGATCAACACTTAACTTTATAATGCACATGATTAGATTTTAATGTTATAAGATAGAACCTGGAATGTGGAACCATCAATCTGAAATCTAGGTATCCAGAGTTCACTTTAAAACTTTATAAATGCCATGACCAAATCTGGATATCACCTTGTCACAACTTAACATATAATCAAACCATGCTCAATGGAACCTTACATCTAGATAACTTCAAAAATTGAGTCTGCTCCTTAAATCAAATTGTACTTTGACCTGTTGACATGGCATCCCATGTGCATCTCGATTTGCACATGCCAACTAACATGGAATTCTCCTTTTTTATAAAAGATCGAAGGGTAATCGATGATAACGTCAATGGATAGATCATTCAAAGTGTCGATGTGCATAGTTTCATAACCATTGATTAACTAAAAATGCAGATAGTCGATGTGTGCATCGACCCAATTCACTGATGAACACACTTGGAAAAATGGCGATGAAGATAATTGGTCAAAACCACTGAGCCGATGAGTGATCGGCCCAAAAATTGCTAATGAGAGGAAAATGTAAGTTGATGAACTAGTAAAATTTTATGTTTGGACACTCGGATGATTTATTTATTTTTCTATTCATTTCATGATGTTTATGCAGCATGTTCATCACATTCTTAGCAATTCTTTAGAATAAATCCATATATGGATTAAGTGTGGATCAATTCTAAGAAAGGATCAATAAATTTCTATAACTAGTAAATCTAGTTTTCTCTTCATACTCAACCCAAATGGATTCATCATTTTACACGAGAAAGGTAGAACATATATCTAGCAAACTTATTTAACCAGTAAACTTGGAAATACTCCACACAATACATACAATTCTTAGGATTTTGACCTTGAAATACAAGAGGTATATAACAGACTTCCAAGAGAAAAATACTAGAAAGAAAAATTATTATATGTATAGGAAACACAAGGTATACATCCATTCCATTCCTCATATATTTTTACACATAAACCATTCAATTTCATAAATTGTGCAGGCATAGAAATCTTACAGAGTACAAGAGATACTTATCTATTTATACATTGTTGACTAGACAATCGACTGAGAGTGAGCACTTTTCCACCCAATTGTAGGCTTTGCTACATTGATCTCTTTTATAATGAGCCACCCCCATGCCAGGAAATGATAACACCATAGGAACTCAATCTCTTAAGGGATTTAATGGATGTGAAGGCCACTCTCCTTCACAACAGTCAAATTGCAGAAACCCATTTACCCACCAAGACCAGGGCCTCCATGAATTTCCCAGGTGCCTTCCCAACTAGATTACCTCCACACAAGGGAGCCCCTTCACTGCCTTCACATTCCCTCAGTTCCCTCCTCTCTCAATGTTGGTTTCCTTACCCAGCCAACACTGATTCACGACCCTTTTTTTCCCAGGTCGAGTTTGGGTTTTCTCTACCCAAAATCAACAGTGATACCACTCATGATTTACTCTACTCATGGATTTTTTCAAAGCTCTTGCATACTCGTGGGATCTTCTGCATTTATTCATGCTCATTGGTATCTCCACAAATATAAAAAATTGTCTCCCCATAACACATTCCTTCTTTTCCTGTGGGTTCTACCATAGCTCAGCCCAAAAGCTTCTCTTCTTTCACATTTTTGGGTTCTCCACGACCCTAATGCATACTCCTTTCCTAATACCACAAGAATTTTGTGAAGTTCTCCCTCTTTTCCCATGCAATCTTGACTCTTGCACATTTTCCAATAACTAATTGTACTTGGTCTTTTCACATGGGTAATTTCCCATGGTCTCATAACTAAGGAGGTGACTTATTTCACCAACTTCTTTCATTCATTTAATGATTGGCTTTAAATTTAGGAAATAGGTAAATAAATGGTTATTCACCAAAAATAATTCAGCAAGCTAGATTGGGTTCTCTAGCATGTTGAACCCCATTTAGGCCCCTCACTCTTCCCCCTCATGGTATCATAGCCAATACTGGTGCTCTACCCTTAAGTAAGTTGTTTGAGTTTTATTTATTAAAAAATAAATACATTTACATTGTTCAATATGTCCAAATCATCATGGCATGATAATAATATCTCCATGCTGAAATAAAACCATCACTAGTCATAAATTATTACAAGTTAATAAGGGGATTAAAATGGGGGTGTTACATCCCCTCCCCCTTGGAATAACACCATCCTCCATGTTCTCTTCATCTCAGCAACCCCTTTCCATGTCTTCATCCCCAACTACTTCAACAATATCATTCTCTTCATGGTCTACTCCACCTCTAGACTTTTGGAATTCCAACATACGCCTACAAAAATTATCAAGTAACATGCATATTATAATCCACTACTATTCCATTGATGTTCATAACTCGGGATAAAGTATACATTTCAGCAAAATACGTATTTGTATAATTATGTCGGATCTACATCCATATGGTTGCCACAGTTAGAACTTATCTCATTGTTTGCTTGGACATACCCAACGCACTCATGATCCTAGCTAACATATTATTCATGAATCATTCAAGTATCCTATTCCATGTAGTCACTCGCCCTCCAGGATCAAGAATCACGTTATCATCTACACAATCCCTCGATTGATCCACCATTTTCCAAGGATTCCTTGCATAGGAAGAGTATAGAGACTTATAGACTTTTACAACCAAGGAATTCCTCTGGCTTTCTCTAACATATATTATCACATATCAATGGTGATTATGGCATGTCAAAGGGTTATAGTGTCACAACAATAGCCTCTTCTCCGTGATTTACAACTCAGGAGCCATCATCTCTCTTTTCGAGATAGATTTTTCATCTCACCTATATAATATACATACAATGACCATGAGATATCATCATAGAAAATTCAATAAAAAGTATTTTAAATTCGTTTCCCATAGATATCAAGTTCCACTTATTAATTCCAAATTTATTCCATATAGGAAATCAAATTTTGCAAGGATGAGATTCATTTTCATAATATTTGGCTCTTGCAATGGAAGACATCAATCTTCCTTATGGACTTACACTGTTTCCATATCCAAGACTATTCTTCTTGCAATATCTCAACTTCCATTTAGCCAAACAAATTGTTAGTATTCTATGCACATTATACCTTAATTACACATTTACAATGGCTCACAAGGTGATCTTAGAATTGTACATACTAACAAATAAATTACTTATGTATATTAATCATATTAAATGGAAAGAAATTATCCTTCCTTACACATGCATTATCTAGCATACCGAGCTTTTCATAATGCATTCAAAAATTACCAATAAATACACCAATGTGCCAATACCCATGACCGCATATACATAATCCATTCTTGCATTGACTCTGGAATACCACATATCTATGTCATGTATTCCACCGTGATGAGTTGGAATATTTAGCCACCACCTCAACATGTGGCTATATCTATTGGCATTTATTGATACAACAAGAGTATGTCTCTTGATTTGATCTAGTTATGACCTCATAACCAACATAACATAACATGCAATCAATTTCCACATAAATGCATTCAAGAATCAACAAATATGAGTACATTCAAGGCCATTTTCATTTGCACATCAATTCAGATATTGAAATTTAACTAAGGGAATTCTTACCTCAAATCCCTTCAACATTTTTGCATCATAAGCAACCAAATGCATATCTACATGGTTGTTATCAAATTACTTGATGTTACCTGATCAACTGGTATTTTGTAGAATCTCATAGGCTCTCTTCACCAACCTCATGATCAATGTTCCTACCATCATCCTTTGTCTTCATATGGATGAATTTAATTTGCAACAACAACTTCATAAACATCTTCATCCATGCTATACACATTTTTCCTGGATACAATATCCAACAGTAGTCTTATTCAATTATCATAGCATCAGTATTTCACATATATATGCATATCAACATACTTACTCAGAGCCTACAATCATTCCATATGCATATCCATGCATGTCCATATGCACTAATGCACTTTCTATATGCACCAATCATTCATCATCAGCATGCCTACTAATGCATACACATCTCTAGCTTTACCATATGCATCACACATCACTTCAATTATGCATTCCAGTGCATATTTGTTTCAGCTCCTTGAGCCCCGTGTAGTTGTTCTTGAATCTTTCTAGGTTCCAACAACCCTGTTCACTGTCATTTTCTCATATGTACATTGTTTTTTCCTTAATTGAAGCATTTCCCAACCAAGTCCTTCTTTTCCATTATGCATTTCCATCCAATACACCGTATTGGCCACTACCTCCACATAGGAAATCATATTCCGACCTTACATTGTTGGAACCTCCCAGCACATTAGAATGATGTGGTTTATATAATTTCATCACCTTGATACTATGGTATCCTTAAATCATCTTACTCGTGTCTCAATTATTCACACAATACATTTAAAACAACAAAGAGGAGTCAAAGGATTCCCTTTTCCAATTCCTCTACATAGTCTAGAATTTTTAGCATAGTTGAGTTATTTCCATGACCTTTCTGCCATTTCCATAACATGGAATTAACCATGATATTCACTCAAGTAGATACACTGATTTATTTAAAAGCATATAACTCTGTTAAACAAACCAGAGTTTTAGAGTGAGAAAGTCCCCCCTTTTCTCCATATTTGCTTCTGCATTTTTTTCTTTTCTGGGTTTGGCTACTCCATTTTCTTGAGTAGTTCTAGTCAAGTTCAACTTGACATTTGCACACTTAGAGAGCCTACCTTCTCTAGATGCAAACAACATACTAAAAAATCAAGGTTATTTCATGAGTTCAATTAAAACAAAGTGTATTCCACATATTAACCATATGCAAATCAGATTGATTAACATTTTGCTTAGCATATGTTGCCTTACACACATGTGTATGTAATCCAAGATTCTTATGTATGCTTCATCATTCTTCATATCTCTTTCCTCCTAGTAGAGCCTTCACATAGCCCATCCACATGTGATTACTTTAGCCTGCAACTTCTTTGTTGCAATGCCTAACAGTGTACATAATTCATTTGGAATTTACCATTTTAGACATATGGACATCAAACTTAATGAAGAGTTCATCATCAAACAATTCTAATGAATTGAAATATCTTCATGACAAGTGAACTCAATTCTGATCAAATAATATCATAATAATTTAACTCTTAGATTTCCATCATGTGTTCTGCTCCTTTACACAAGCTCTATCCCATTATCTGTATTTAGAGTCATTTCACATGTAGTTGTCCTACTCAATGAAGTACCAATAAAAAAAAATTCACACCTTAGTTTATTCTTTCCCAAGGACTGCACTAGCATGTCCATAGTGTCTTTTCAACCAGATGACACTAACTCTTACTAGTTTAACACAACCCTAAAATCAATTTGTCTCATGAGGGTTCATCCTCATTGAAAGTTTGAAAAGCATACTTATACCTTTAGGATAATGTCAACTATGCAATAATAAAATTACCAAAATATAGCAAGCATTATTTCTTGCTACATAGACAATCTCATGTAAGTACTGACATCAGGATCCATTCATTCACTCAATGCATCCAAACAATACATTCAATATTTCCTTCACCATGCATGCACACACACACACACACACACACACACACACACACACACACACACTAGCATGCACGTGTGCATTCGCATCACATGGTCGAATTTTCCTCGTTTCTCAACAAAATTCAAAGTCACAATCCTAAATGTATGGATCTCCTTCAAGAGAGCACTCTTACACACTTTCTCTATGAGCATTATATTCCATGAAACATGAATTCCAAGCTGAATTCAACCAGGTAACATGTACCTTTCTTTCTCTTTAACCAGCTTATTCCTGCATTCATATACATAGATATGCACTTGGGTCTCTTTACTCAATAATGCTATGATCTTAGAAAATTATTCATATTGACATGTTCATTTTACCTCTTTCCGATGGCCACTTGCTAAGTCCCATTAGCAATACAATGTACCACCTAGGATGAATATTTTACATCCATTATACTCCTTCCTTGCAGTCATATGGCACTTCCATTGCAATAGTTATTTACAACATCATAGGTGAAGAGTTTCTTACCTTTCAAGGGTACAATCACAAAGACAAGGATATCACCTTAAATACATGCATTAAGCACCATATACAATGAACAAGGGTAAGTATTTCCAATCATCTAGGTTCTTAACCTTTTGGGTGTTCACTCTATCTGAAAACAAGCCACCCAACTTGAAATTCAAAGTTTCATAATCCCTCAACCATGTCAAGGTTTCTAAAGGGTGCATTGCATTACTTCCATCAACACCCAAGCACTTTTATACTCTTTGTAGTTTACCTCCCTTGTAAAAATGAGTTTCAATCTAAGTGGCTTATTCATATACCTTACAATGCCAAAAGAGTCTCACTATGAATATAAAATTCAAATTACCATTGGAATCACTCAAGTGACTTCTTCATATACCTTACAGTGCCAAAAGAGGCTCACTGTGAATATAACATTCAACTTACCATTGGAATCACTCAATTCCAAGGAATGCAAATACAACATTACTTGTTCACAAAGTCCATTTACTTACACCTAAACATGTTTCTTCCATCACAAATCAAATGGACTGATCATAAAAAACCTCAATTCATTCCCAAAACATGTGGTACTTTCCATTTCATCCCTAATACTACAACCAATGCTCAATCTCTGGTTTCTAGGCCATATAGCCTTAATATTGTAATCTTTGTTCCAAAACCTCTACTTTTGTGCTTTGTCCCTGAACCCTATAAGCTCAATTTTCGAACTAAGCTTAAATAATATTGTCTCTATGTTTTATCTCTAGCCCACTCAAGTCCATTGTTTGGGCTATGGCTCTAATACCAATATGTAACACACTCGACCCCCTAATCATCATTATGTTGGTGGTGTGCTAGGAAATCTATCAATTCCCTCTAAAAATACTTTTCTTAACCATACCTGTAACTATGATTCTAATCTTATAGGTCAATTCTGCTCATCAAGATATTTCCATCAACTATCAATATGCTCAATTCTGAGCTTTGGGAATGAAGAAATGATCTCTCAAAGACTCCAGGCGTTTCCCCTCAAGGTTACATCCTCATGCTCACGTGGCTTACATGTGTACCTTATTATGTACGTGGTAGTTGACATGTCTTCTCCTTTAAATAAGGTTGATATACAAACTTAAGGAATTTTCAATGGCACACATCGACCTATCCACCAATGGAAGGTGAATTCAAAACGTCGATGACCCAATCAACCTGAGTGCCAATGAGCACGATAACTCAAATTGTCGATGAACCAATTGGCTCGAGTGTCGATGCATCTGTTGGAAAGGTTGACGTGGCATGACACATGGATGTTGACATGGCATGACATGTAGATATTAATATGGAATGATAGCCATGTGTCCTTTCCTGATTCGACCACGACATCCTCCCCTTTTCCCCTTCATCAACGATCGGGGACTTCTTTTGATGAACGAACCTTTCTCCCCATTTTGTCAATGTTGTTGAACTTTGATCATCAACAATCGAATATTTCCAATGCACCTTTGGACACAAAAACACAACCTTCAATATGACGAAAAATCATCCCAAATCACGAAAAACACGTCTAGAAGAGCGTCGATGAGGCTAGGGCACGTATCTTGAGGGTATTGGATGATCTAGACCCCAAGTGCCTATGAATGGTCAACACTTAACTTTATAATGCACTTGATCAAGTTTTAACATTATAAGACAAAACCTGGAACGTGGGACCATCAATCTATAATCCAGGTATCTAGAGTTCACTTTAAAACTTTATAAACAACACAACCAGATCCAGATATCACTTTGTCGTTGTTTAACATATAATGGAACCTTATATCTAGATAACTTCAAAAACTAAGTTTGATCCTCAAATCAAACCATATTTCAACTTGCTGATGTGTCATCCCATGTGGAACCCGATTCGCATGTGTCAGTTAAGTGGCATTCTTGTTTATTTAAAAGGTCGAAGGGTAATGAGTGATAGTGTCGATGGACATATCTATTGAACTATCGATGGGCATAGTGTCATAATTGTCGATGAACTAAAAGTGTCGATAGTCGATGGGTGCATCGACCCAATTCGTCAATGAATGCACTTGGAAAAGTGTCGATGAAGAGAATTGGTTGAAACCACTAAGCCGATGAGTGATCAACCGAAAAACCGCCAATGAGAGGAAAATGTAAAATCGTTGATGAACTAGAAAAAAAAATTGTTTGGACACTTAGACAATTTATTTATTTAACCATTCATTTCTGATGTTTATGTAGCATGTTCGTCGCATTCTTTGCAGTTCTTTATATTGAATTCATACAGGGATTAAGTGTGGCTCAATTCCAAGAAAGGATCGATAAATTTTAATAACTAGTAAATCCAGTTTTCTCTTCATACTTAAGCCAAATGGATTCATCATTTTACACAGAAAAAGTAGAAAATATATCTAGCCAACTTCTTTAACCTGTAAACTTGGAAATACTCCATACAATACATACAATTTTCAGGATTTTGACCCTGAACTATAGGAGGTGTATAAAAGACTTCCAAGAGGAAAGAACCAGTAAGAAAAGTTATTGTATGTACAAGAAACACAAGGTATACATCCATTCCATTCCTTATAGATTCATACACATAAACCATTCAATTTCATAAATTGTACAAAAATAGAAATCTACAAAGTACAAGAGAGACTTATCTGTTTATACACTGCTAACCAGAAAATCGACTGAGGGTTAGCATTTTTCCACCCAACCGTAGGCTCTGATGCATTGATCTCTTCTACATCGCCATGTCAGACCATGATGCCACTAGGGGAGCTCAATCTCTCAAGGGATTTAATGGATGTGAAGGCCACTCTCCTTCATAGTAGTCAAACAACAGAAACCCCTTTACCCACCAATCCCAAGGCCTCCACAAATTTCCCAGGTTCCTTTCCAGCTAGATTGCCTCCTCACAAGGAAGTCCCTTCACTTCCTACACATTCCTCAACGCCCTCCCCTCTTAGCGTCAGTTTCCTTTCTCAACCAACACTAATTTGTCCCTCTTTTCCCAAGTCAAGTTCGGGTTTTATCTGCCCAAAATCAACAGTGAAACTAATCATAATTTGCTTTGCTCTATATGCTCATGGATTTTTCCATATCTCTTTCCCACTCATGGGATCTTCCACAGTTCTTCCTACTCATGGGAACCTCTGCAAATCTACAAAATCGACTCCCTAGCACACACTCATGACTTCTTTGCTCATGGATTCTACCACAACTTAGCCTGAAAGATTCTCTTCCTACACATTCGTGGGTTCTCTATGACCCCCGTGCATTCTTCTTTCTTGTCCCCCCAAGAAGGTTCATGACTTTCTCCCTCTTTTCCCATGCAATCTTGACTCTTGTACGTTTTCCAAGAACTGATTGTACTCAGTCTTTTCACATGGATACTTGCTCATACTCTCATAACTAAGGAGTTGACTACTTTCACCAACTCCTTACATTCATTTAATGATTGGCTTTGAATTTTGGAAATAGGGAAATAAATGGTTATTCAACAAAAATAACTCAGCAAGGTGGCTTGGGTTCTCTAGCATATTGAACCCCCTTTAGGCCCCTCACTCTTTTCTCTCATGGTATCATGGTGAGTACTAGTACTCCACCCTTTAGTCAATTGTTTGGGTTAATCTTTATTAAACACTAAATACATTTACATTGTTCAATATGTCCAAATCACCATGGCATGGTAATAATTTCTCCATGTCAAAATAAAACCATCGCTAATCATAATTTATTACAAGTTAATTAGGGGATTAAAATGGGAATGTTGTACCTCTCATTCACATTGGGATTTTTGTTTATATATAAATATTATATTGGGTCGACTTATGCCAATGTCACAACGACACCATGAGTATTACACATCTTTCTCATACTAAGTTGTAATATTAATAATAATAATAATTTAATTTAAGGTCACAATTTATCGATAATTTTATTTCTCTCATTAAAATAAGTACTTCTCCTTTCTACTTATATATAATTCTATAAATATATTTTTGCGATGAGAGGCACTATATAGACTAGTATGGGGGAGATATTGTCAAGTACGTACATAACATTAAAAAATAATAATAAATACAAGTCTACTCGATTACACTTTGAACAATTACTTAAGTCAACTACATTACACACACACAAGAATACAATTTTGATTCCTTTTAAAACTATCCATATAAACAAGATTTTGAAAAATCAAATGAATTGAAACATAACATTATCAAGAATAAAATGGACTTGAATTTATCTAGATCCATCCTAACCCTATCGTAATAAAATGGACTCCAATTAATAGATCTGAGGTTAAGATGGATCTAGAGTAATATTACAAAAATTGTAGTTGAAGCATAAAAGATGAAGCTCCTAAGAAATAATTAACATTGGAATAAAAGATGAAGCTCCTAAGGAATAATTAACATTGAAATAAAAGATGAAACTCCTAAGGAATAATTAACATTAACATTGGAATAAAAGATGAAGCTCCTAAGGAATAATTAACATTGGAAGATCAAACACCCCACACTATTGAACCTGAACCTGAAGCATATGAATCCTAGGCCGAAGATGAATGGATGAATCACGAGAAATCTAGAGTAGTTGCAAGTAGCTCAGATTTGAGGATCTCTTACTCGATGGATTCTGCAGGGCAATATAAATCGAGCCAAGGTAATCCCTCCCCACAAAGATGTTCAAGACTCATATCCTGGCACGGTCCAAAAACCATACCCATAACACCAAGAGGAGAAAATATATTACCAGCCTTAGGTCGCCATTATTCCTCTAGGAAGTTTAATGGATCAAAGCTTATAAAGCACCTTGCAATGGGAGTTGATGAGCTCATAAAGCTTGCTAGCTTCAAAACAACAACAGAAAAAGGGATCAATCAGCGTGGGGTGAGTTATACCAGATCCAAGGACTTTGTGTCCAGTCATGTTTATACTCACACTACTGAGTTGTGTCTTTATACACTTTCAATAGGTTTAATGGTTAAGAGATTGTATATATTCGAATTCAGATAGAGTAGGATATTTACACCTGAAATAATAGAGGGAAATTCTTTTTTCTAATGGATTTTTTTTGGGGGTGAAAATATGAAAATTTTATATATCAATTTTATTTTTAGTTAAATATAATTTTAAACTAAGTGATCCTGAGTGGATTTAATAGTTAAGAATATGTGTTTCTTCTTAAAATGTTACAAGATTAAATCTAGAGGAGGGTAGGGTAGGATAAGGTATGTATACCTTAGTAGACTTTACCAATCAAATCGTTTAAGAAATCTAGAACAACAAAATCAAGAGAACAAAAAATATGTGTTTCAACTTGACTGAAAATACATTAAAAGTTTTTGTGTTTCAATTATGACCAGAAACACAGTAAAGAGTACAAGTATGGGGAGAAAAATATATTTTACCTGGAATGTGATGAGGAGGAAGAATAAGAGCAAATAAGAGCAAAAGGACTGTGTTTCAACTGTGGCTGAAAATACATTAAAAGTTTTTGTGTACAAGTATGGGGAGAAAAATATATATATGGGGAGAAGAACAAGCGGCGGAACCAGCTAAGTTCTGTCTACCATATCTGGTCATGCCTTGTCAGGTTTCGGTGCACCACAAATGCTCAAGGTAACAGTCCTGAAACAGAAACAGGAAGTAACAGTCCTGATAGACAGTGGCAGCACTCACAATTCATTCACAAATTAGCAAAACTGGAATTCCTGGTAATTATAGTAGAGGGCGGAACCATCGATTTTGCAGGAAATTGTCATAAACGGTGACAGCATTCACAATTTCTTCTCAATTGCTTGATATACTCCAAAACGCTTGATTCTGAAAACGTTGGACGCAAGCATCTTTTGGCCAAGCCAAATTGTTTTTTTCATAACCAGTGGTAGTGATGGTACACAAGGTCTCATCATGGCCATGCATTCTGTGATATATATATATATATATATAAAAGATTTCTTTCCATTGTGTAAAAAGTGAGTGTCCGTGTAGGTATATATTTTTTATCTACATTTATAGTTGATGCATTTCCATCTCATTCGACTCTATTTCTTTATATACACTTTATTTTCGTGTATTTCCATGTTTATAGGTTTTTTAAGCTTTTTAATGTATTAGGATCATTATTACATTTATTAATGACATATATAAAATGAATTCTAATTGATGATTCAATATCAAAAACAAATTTCAAACAAAGTAATGTAATTTACACAAAGCTAAGGTTTTAACATTTACTTTACCATAAAATTTGTTACTAATGAAAGTGTAAAGTCCCAAGCATTTAGATGATAGGTTTGTGTCATCGGGAGGTTAGCCACTATCACGTCATCAACTCTCCTTTGCTCTTTAGGTTGGTTCTCCTTCAACTTAAGTGAGGCTTCCCTAATTAAGATTGTTGGAATTCTAAGGCTTTAATAAAATCTGTCACCAATGAAAGTGTAAAGTCCCAAGCACCTAGATGATAGATTTGTGTAATCAGGAGGAGGTTGGCCACTATCACCTCATCAACTCTCCTTTTCTCTTTAGGTTGGTTCTCCTTCAACTTAAGTGAGGCTTCCCTAATTAAGATTGTTGTAATTCTAAGGCTATGGAGTGCAATCGTGATTTGAACAATAAATTCCAACAAAACAGAATTATGAAAGTGAAAGAAATAAGTGGATGGTGGAAGAAAGATTAGTGCCTAGTCCATTGGGCACTTGGGGTCATAACAAAGGTTTAAATGGAAGGTTGTTCTAAAGATGGGAAAGAAACATAATATCTGAAATGTATAAGCTAAAAACATTCTCTCTTTGCAATCCTAGATTGCATAAATATGCTAAGGGTGCTACATGTGTAGACAACACCCAACACTCGAGGATATCATAGCTATCGGGAATAATGTCTGAAAAACATCATTCCATGAATAGAGAAGGAGATGTGTTCATAAGAAAAATACCAATGATGACATGAAATGAGATGAGAGAAATACACCAACTTCTAACTCCTAAATTATGTGTTTAGCTATTTCAACAACAAAGGAAAAATCAATAAAAATATATAAAAAACATATTCACTCACGAGATAATTATTGATTCTCCAAGTACATCCAATAGATTTTCCATTAAGATCCAAGGGGGAGAAGTCTCCAAAATCCAACATTCAAAATAAGTGAGCCAATCCTCATATAGATTTCAGCTCAACTCTTTCACAAATAAAACAATATTTTCCTTTATTCTAGAAAATGATAGAAAATATTATAATACTCTCTTAAGTGGGTGAATTAGACCAAAAATGCCCATATAAAATGCTAAAATAAAATATTAGATGATTGTGGTGCCACATATCATCTTCCTCAACAATCTATCTCATGCAAAACACATGCAATGAGACACTTGTCCTCTCCATGAGATAGGACACTCTCCAAGGAAAAGCCACCTCAAAAATATTAATAAAATGATGAGTCAATGATGTAGGGCGAACTGCCAGAAATAGGTGAAAAATTCCATGTGTACAACTCAAATAATGAGGGAATTCTCCAATATTAGCATGCAAGTGCCAAGTTTCATGGTTAGAGGGATTCTTCTAGAATCCTTTTGACAAAAAATCAATAAAATATTTCCTCTAGCAAGTGTGTCCTTTGTACTTGTTCCTTGTCAACCACTTTGACTAGAATAAAACAATAGAAATGTGTTTTAGCTTAACATTTAAACCTTCACCATGCATGAATTCGCCCTAAGAGAGAGAGAGAGAACCCTTGAAATATGTGCAACTTTGACCAAGCAAACATGAAGAAGCCATCATAGGAAGTGTGCCCTAAATACTTGTGTGAATGGATCCACATCAAATCAGCCTTATCTCCTCAATAATTGTGAAAGTTGACATACTTTGACCAAGTCAAATTAGTTGCAAGTCACTTCCAAATGGTTTCAAGGTGTGAACATGCTCATGCTTGAAAGTGTTAGTTGAAGGTTAAGGCGAGTTGATGAGGTGGATAAACCCTAGGGTGCATGCATAGTTAGCCCCTAGTCAACTCAAGGGTCAAACAACCTCCTAAATATGTGTGTAAGCGGATAAGGACATGACATGAGTGAGTTGGCAAGTGTGAACAAGGCCAAATTGAGGCTAGGATGAATTGGTTTTTTTAATGAGTTGCCTCAACATGTGTGCCAAAGGGGAAGTGATAACATTAGTTGTGTACCACGTGGACATAAAGTTGTGTTCCCTAGTGATAAATCAACAATAATACTTAGAAAATAAGCCTTAATAAAAAATTATAACATTAAATTAATAGGTCAATGATTATGCACTCAACCTAAGGTTTTAGGATTTAATTAAAATATCCTAAACTAGTTGGCTGTGTTCACACTAAAAAAAAACACAAATATGAAAAATGAGGGCTTAATATGAAATAAAACTTAGGGAACTAGAAACTAAAGATGTCATGCACCTTCTAGGAGATAGAATGAAGGGGTGATGTAGGTTTTACCTAGTTCAAAGGTGGAAATATTATGTGATACATGAATTACCCAGGTGAAATGGTGGAATGGGATGAAATATGAATGAAACTAGGCAAGTACACCACCATGCTATAGGACATGAACCAACCATGCAAAACAAAGTGAAAGTGACTAGAACATGACCATGTAGCCTCCATGATGCACAAGTGAAGTAACCTCCACCAACATCCCAACCTTTGGAAGGCTAGGATCATGATACCAACCTGCAAAAAAAATCTAACTCATGTGACCAAAAATCACATGTGCAACCCCATGCAATAGAGGTGGTAAAAACAATCAATGTTGTGTATACCTTTTTAACCTTTTCATGTTGAGCGTTTTACTCCAAATCAATGTTGTACACAACTTTTTAACCTTTACATGCTTAACATTTTGTTCCAACCTCTTCAAATTTTGAGGTGTTTCATACAACTTAGTCAACGGAAGTGCATATACCCTACTCCCCATTTGGATTCAAACCAATGACCTCAAAGGGGGAAATATATGTTCTTAACTATTAGGCCAACTCATGTCATTGGGGAAAGTTTTCTTCATACCATCTTCGCAAATATTGTTTCCTTCAATAGAAATCTCTTGTTTGTTCAATCGAGGTTGATTTCATAGTCTTTGACTCTCATTAATTTTTTTCACACACCTCAGCAGACTTTCTCACAATAAAATGGCACACTTATGTAAGGAAAAGAAATTATTGCTATAAGAATTCTAATGTTGAATCTTTTTCTATCCTATTCTCATCAAATTGGGGTTCACTCTAATCCTTTCTCCCATGCACCTCATATGAAAGAGATATAGTTACACCCTTGTGAGTCCAACACTACTTTTTTAATTCACAGGATTCATGTTTCTTCTTCATTATAAGTTATATTTTCTACATTAATGCTTAAAATTATTGACTTTTTTTCTTTTTTTTTAACTAAAAACACATCTATATTATTACATTATATACAAAAAGGAGTTACAACAGTCTCTAGTGAGGGCCTTCCCCAAGGGAAACCAAACCCCTCACCAGTTGAGATTCATCAAACTTGTTCATATTGTACTTAGTAAGCCTTATATATACTAAATTACAAAATGAAGTCATTAATAGAGATAACTACATGTAATTTTTCATATTATAAGAAAATTTGAAAGACAAACCAGGCATCAAACAGGTAGGGATTGAGCATTCTCCTCTGCAAACCCATCCGCCTCCACATTGGTCTCTCTTTCTTCCTCATGTTCAGTCCCTGAAGGTTGTGGATCTTTGTCTAAAACAATGGGATTAGATTGAGTGCCTCTAAAACTAAGGAGACCTCCTCATGCTTCAATTTTCCATCTTCCTCTATGGCCTATGTGATTGATATTCCAATGCCAAAATCCACTTTGCACATAGCCTCAAATTTTCCTTCAAAAATATTAATGGTTTGAAGGTTGTCTTGTTGTTCCTTCTTTCTATTTTCTAGAGCTTGGGAAATTAAGGATCTAACTAACCAGTAGGTCTCAACTATTCTAAGGAACATGGTGTCATGGGTTCGAGAATAGGTTGGGTCTTGAGTATCGATGAGGCTTTGTCTTTTTCCCCTAAACTCATTTTCCAATTCCTCCATTTCTTGTTTGGCCTTTGCAGAGAAATTCTCAACAAAACCCTTCGCAGCCTCTCAAGTATCTTCGTCATCCATAGAGGTGGGTTTATGGGTTCCTAAGGTTGAGGCCTTTCCTAACCCATCCCTATGATTATTTTTACGTCGACACCCATCCCTTCATGGACCATTAGTCATCTTAACTAGGGAGAAAGCTACAAGTAAAAGGCCCATAACCGACTGAAACAAAAGCTCTTATAGGGTGGGGATGAAAAAAAGAGAAGGAGAAAAGAGTAGGAAGAGAATTCTCAAATCTATCCTCTAGATCCGACCAAAACTTTGGCCAAATTATCCAAACCTAGAAGTACACAACTAGCCCCACACCAACCGAGCAAAACAACCCAAAACAACCACCATAAAATCTAAGGGGAATACAAAAAAATACCTGGAAACCAAGCAGAGACATTCCCTGGGCTTGTCAGGAGCAGGTCGGAGACCAATTCTTCCTCTCACTTAGTCAAAAACAGGGGAAAACCAAAAATGCAATCAGTTTTCCAGATAAAATGATTCTCGTCTCATTGGAAACGACTGTCACCAAAATATCATTACCCACTCTATTATTTGTACTCCACCTCTTTGTAATGCAGCTCCATATCAAATACCAGAGCATCTTCTCAATGTACCAACTCCATGAAATCCCACAAAAACTCGTCATGTCAACAATTGGAGGGGAGGAGTTCATACTCCTCCCTACTATCCCTCTCCTCCTTGCGGTGGACGACATTAAATATCTCATCCTCTATTTGTATAGGGATTTCATTGCATGGCGTGGTGACGGCCTATCGACACCCATGCGTGCTCATGGCCCCACTCATTGAAATCCCTTCTAGGTGTAAACTTATTGACTTTCAACAAGCTACTACAAGTTTCTTTATGTAATTAAAGTTGTTGACGCTCAGTAACAACAGTATGTGATGTTTGGTAAGTACAAATAGAAACAATGGATTGTGAGGAAAGATTATCGAGAAAATTTGAAGAATATTAACAAAATCCATGCTCAAAACTCCTATCAAGAAGATAAAATTACAGTGATTTAGGTCAAGCTCAATGACATAAATGACTCAATGGCATTGCTCTACGTATAACTTAGGTTCTAAGAGAAACAAGTGAGAAAATTGAGATCAACACATATAAATCCAATCTATGTAAAAAAGAGTCCAGAAAATGCAATGTGAAAATGAAATTCCCATATGAAAATACTTTGACACCCAAACAATGAAACCATGAGTTCACAATTTTTAAGATTCTATATATAAAAAAAAATTACCTAAATTTTGTTGAGATTTGGGTACCTTGGAAAGTGGTCCCCTTGTGTTTATGAGTCTCTAAACACAAAGGGGGAGACTATTACCCTTATACCTTTACTTTATGTTCTAATTTCACCTTGACTTAGGATATTTAAGTCAAAAGTGAAATATGTCACTTAAGTCATAAAGTGACAATTAATTCACTCTGTGGGTGAATTAAGAGACACAAAGAAAACTATGGAAACTTGAGAAAAGTGGGTTTCCAAGTGAGATTTATGAGATGAGATCTCACCCATTGATTAGACTTGGCAAGAATTAATCTTAGCCATTGGCCTTTTAGGTTTGGCCTTGGATGGCTAAAGGGGGCTGATAGGGAAAAGAGAGGTTTTATTCTTCACTTTATCACTTGAGAAACTTTGGTGAGGAGAAGAGAAGTGAAGAGGAAGAGAGACTGAGGGTATGGAGAACACTTGGGTGCATTTCTTGAGGAGAAGAGGGTGCATGAGGTCAAGGGTTTGGAGGAGAATCCATTGTGGGTGCAAGCTTCCTTGAAGAGCATTCATGGAGGTTGGGCGCTAGTGTTGAGGCAAGGGCACATTCTAGAGAGGAGGCACACAAGCTAGTGGAGGGGTGCATACAAAGAGAGGAGGCACATATAGCTTCTGAGGGGGTGCATCCTTGAGGAAGAGGCACACATACTTGGATTAGGTGCACTCTTGAGCATAGAGGGTGAAATAGTCTGTGAGGGCACACTTGTTGGTGTGGGTTGCAATCCAAGTGTGAGGCAATGGGTGCACCATAGTATTGGGTGCTTTCTCCAAGGAAAGGGGTGCAAGTCTACATAAAAGAAAGGAAAAGGAAAATCAAGGGATAAAGCAAGGCAAGGAAAGTGGAAGAGGCGCACCAAGGCAAAGGGCACACTCTTCTAAGGCTAGCAGGCACAAAGCATCTCGAGAGGAGTTGCTAGTGTATCGGGTTCTCTAGTTGTATTTCTTTATTGTAGCTCTTACTTTGAGATCTCCATATATACATCTATCTCTCTCATTGATTTTCCCCATGGGGGATTTTCCAGAGTCATGTTGACCAAAAACATAATGTGTTCAATTTTCATGCATTCTTAGTTATTTATCAGTTGCAAGTAGTTAAATATCTATAGGATTATTATATGTTTTAAGTTTTATGCATGTGCTAACCTTGGTTATGAAAAACACTTGCAAGAGCACCTTAAAAGAGCATCCAATCATCAGTTTAAAGGCAGATTTGAGGGGAGATTTTTCAGAAATGTTTGTTGTCCTAAAAAAGTAGCAAGGACAGATTTGAAACCTTGAACTTAGAGCCTCAAAAGAGGCCAAAATATAGACATGTTGGGCAGCCTTTATTTCCTCATAATTTTACATGGTATCATAGCCAAAGGGCTAAGTTTGGTTGATTTCTTGGAGCATACAGTGGGAAGAATTTTTGGGTTGTTTTGGATAGTTTTGGATAGCCTATTTTCACACATGTGTGTATAGGAGTGAGGTTGTTTTCTTTTGCATTGTTTAACATCAGTTTGGGAATTAGTGGGTAGTCATGTTGGTGACACAGATGAGGGTGGAGGATAGGCTAGCAGGTGCTAGTAACTAGTCCCCTTGGAAGACCAGAATAATGTTTGTCTGGGAGGATCTTGAAGTATGGGATATAGTTCAGGCTCCAGAGGTTCTTCCTCCTGTTACTTCTCCCTTGGTGGTAGTAGATCTCAAGAAGAGGAACACCACAGAAAAGAGGACTATCTATGATTCAGTGAGAGACCATGTCATACCTCATTTGACTGGTAAGGAGTTTTCTTTTGAGATGTGGGATTCATTATGAAAAATCTACCAGAGTCCTAATCAGAACCAGAAGATGGTTCTGTAGCATAAGATTAGGAGCATTAAGATGCTCAAGTCAGAGTCGGTGACCTCATACCTTGGGATATTTACTCAGACCAAAGATGAGTTGGTGGGCGTAGTTGGTGAGATAATGGATCCCATGGTTTTGGTGAGGACATCCTTAAATGGCTTCTCCAAACCTTGGGAGACTTTTGTGTGAGGCATTGTGGCCAGGGAGGATATGCCCAATTTGGAGAGACTCTCGTATGAATTCGTACATGAGGATATGAGATTAATCCATGGATCTATAGGCCAACAACATGTTGAAGAGGGTGAGGAGGATCTTTCTCTTTATGCAAAGGGAAAGAAGAAGATTGTCCAGGGTGTTATATGGGGTCCTAAGGGAGGAGCCAAGCCACAACAGAGTGGTAGTGGATAGGAGAGAGACATGAGAAAAGTGAGATGCTTTGCTTGTGGAGATATGGGGCACTATTTTGGACAGTGTCCCAAGAATAAGAAGAAGCAGCAGGATGGTGCAACAACGAAAACAGAGGAGTAGGATTTCACTGCTTAATTTGAGAGGGAGTGTGCTTCATAGGTTGTTTGACAGTGGAGACATAATCTAGCAGTTGGTGTGCAGACAGAGTTGAGGAGGTCCCACATATTGAGAGTGTTGTATCTTATGAGACACAGAATCAGTTTTCAAGTACACTATTTTTAGGGGTGATTGGTCCACCCGGGATAGCTTTAGTTTCAAAGTTTTTGAGTAGACAAATAGTTGGTGAAAGGTATTCATAGCATCAAATATTGATGAATGTGAGTAGGGAGACAAAGAGGTTTGAGTATCACTTGGCTATGGATATGAGCATATCAATTTTAGATTCCTCTTCAGGAGGAATACCCTTGGTGAGAGACCTAGGTGAGGATCTTTGGTGATATGCCAAGATCGAGAGACTCTTGGTGAGATGCCAAGAGCTAGATATTCTTGATGAGATGCCAAGAGGTATAGATATTTAGTGAGATGCCAAGGTAGATATCTTTGGTGAGATTCCAAGATCATGGATTAGATCAAGAAGGACCTTGATTCAAGGAGGTCTCAGATAGGTGGATATGGAATTCCATCTAGAGATCATGCAGGTCAAGTAGATCAAGGTCAGAGGCCACTTTTGATGATCAGGGTACATCCATACTCACTGAGTATTTTCCAGCAGGTAATGGTGTCCACTGTAGGGACTAGATTGGAGGGGTGAGTGACACTTTCCTCGCTAAACAGGAGTGTTGATATTTGGGTACCTTGGAAAGTGGTCCCCTTGTTTTTATGAGTCTCTAAACACAAAGGAGGAGACTATTTCCCTTATACCTTTACTTTATGTTCTAATTTTACTTTGACTTAGGAGATTTAAGTCAAAAGTAAAATATTTCACTTAAGTCATAAAGTGACAATTAATTCACTTTGTGGGTGAATTAAGAGACATAAAGAAAACTATGGAAACTTGAGAAAAGTGGGTTTCCAAGTGAGATTTATGAGATGAGATCTCACCCATTGATTAGACTTGGCAAGAGTTAATCTTAGCCATTGGTCTCTTAGGTTTGTCCTTGGATGGATAAAGGGGGCACATAGGGAAAAGAGAGGATCTATTCTTCACTTGGTCACTTAAGGGACTTGGGTGAGGAGAAGAGAAGTGAAGAGGAAGAGAGAGTGAGGGTTTGGAGAACACTTGGGCGCATTTCTTGAGGAGAAGAGGGTGCATGAGGTCAAGGTTTTGGAGGAGAAGCCATTGTGGGTGAAAGATTCCATGAAGAGAATTCATGGAGGTTGGGTGCTAGTGTTGGATCAAGGGCGCATTCTAGAGAGGAGGAGCACAATTTAGTGGAGTAGCGCATCCAAAGAGAGTAGGCACATCTAGATTATGAGGGGGTGCATCATTGAGTAAGAGGCACACATAATTGGAGTGGGAGAACTCTTGAGAAAAGAGGGCGCAATAGTGTGTGAGGGCGCACTTGTTGGTGTGGTTTGCAATCCAAGGAGTAAGTCCAAGTGTGAGGCAAGGGGCGCACCATAGTATTGGGATCTTTCTCCAAGGAAAGGGGTACAAGACTACATCAAAGAAAGGAAAAGGAAAATCAAGGGCTAAAGCAAGGAAAGACAAGTGGAAGAGGCACACCAAGGCAAAGGGTGTACTCTTATAAGGATAGCATACACAAAGAAATAAATAACTCCAAATCATCTCAAGAGGAGTTTCTATTGTATCAGGTTCTTTAGTTGTATTTCTTTGTCGTGTTGAATTTTTTTTTTTTTCCAACAGTTAAAGTATTATATTATTTTATTATTATTTAATATGCAAAAGGATCAGAACTGAAAGATAGATATCCACTGAACAATAATATGTATCCTCAAGGAAACCCTCAAGGGGGAGAAAACCCCGCAAACTTTCCTCAGTATAGATTCCTCCAACATGTACAATGTCATACAATGCTCTTTCACAAAATCAAGACCAAAGAGACCCAGACACGAACCAACAATAGCCTCCTAGATAAGTGTGTACTACTTTCTCGTACTTATATTCAATGAGTGATCAAAATGACTCGATATAACCTTTATTTACACTCTAAAAGACCTAAAAGACATGACTTATCAATAACCCCTTTCACAATTACACTTAGGAATAACCAATACAATTACATTTAGGAATAAATTCCAAAATTACATCTCAACACTCCCTCTTAATGAGGAAGGTATTCTATCTGACACAGACTCTAACATTGTCGCCATCCATACGAGCTCATGACCATTGACTGTCGGACACACCAATCTATACATCATGGGAAATCCATAGTGACTTCACAGCATGCATCCAAGGCCGATGGGTAGCTCTCCAATAGCTACAACATGTCATCATGAGACTATCCAGTTTCCCACAGAAAGATCGAATATCTTATGCATGACATCTAGTACCCTAGAATAACATATGTACCTCATCTCTTCAACATGCATCCATGGCCGGTGGGTAACTCTCCAATAGCTACAACATGTCATCATGACATCCACTACCCTACAATAACATCTAAAGCCATCACTCCCTTTGAAGAGGGACTACGCCAAGCTTGTCCCTGAATTACTCGAACTTCATCCTTGACAATGGATTTTTCAGCACATCCGCAACTTTCTCATCAGTAGCCACATATTGGAGCCTCACTACTCCCTTCTACACCATATCCCTGATATAGTGATACCTTATTTCTATATCCTTCGACCTATCATGAAACACCAGATTCTCTGACAACTTTATACAACTCTGGTTGTTGCACAAGATACAGGTCCCCTCCATCGCAATATGGAATAATCCATTCAGTAATTTTCGAAGCCACACTGCTTCGTGACTTACTGCACATGCTGCCACATACTCTACCTCAACCGTACTAAGTGCTACACATGACTGCTTCTTACTAATCCATGAAATCATATTGAATCCCAAAGTGAAGCAACAACCTAATGTACTTTTCTGGTTTGCAACACTACCGGCCCAATCTGAATTCGAATATCCAAGTAGACTAATCTCACTATCTACAACATACTTGAGCCCATAATCCATTGTACCTTTAAGGTACCTCATCACATGTTTTACTGCAATCAGTTGAACACGTTTGGGGTCAACCATGTATTGACTCAGGGTGTTCACAACAAAACATATATATGGTCATGTATTTTTCAAATACATCAATGATCCAATCATTTGCCTATATAATGTAGCATCGAAAACCTCTGAAGTCGTATAATCTAACAACTTCATATTTTATGCCATTGGTGTAGCCATCGGTTTACATTCCAACATACCGAACCTCTTCAGGATCTCCACATCATATTTTCCCTGATTTAGAATGATCTCATTCTTCCTTTGCCATACCTATAGACTCAAAACGTAGTGCATCAAACTTAGGTCTTTCATTTTGAAATCTGCAGTGAGTTTTCTCTTACAATCAATGATGAGCTTCTCCACTCCTGTCAAGAACATGTCATCCAAATATAGTAGTAATATCATTGGTCCATCATCCTCAACCTTGAAGTAAAGGTTGGGATATTCACTTCTCTTGGTAAATCCCAAGCTCATCAGAAAACCATCAATCCAACCATACCGTTCTCTTGGTGCCTTCTTCAATCCATATAATTCCTTCTTTAACCTGCACACATGCATCTCCATATCATGTGTCTTGAATCCTTATAGTTGTTCCACATAAACCTCTTCCATTATTACCCCATTCAAAAATTTTGTCTTCACGTCCATCTAATGAACCTTCCATTTCATCACAGTAGCTATTGAAAGAACAACCCTTAATGAAGTATATATTTCCACAGGAGCAAATGTCTCCTCGTAGTTAATTCTTTTCTTCTGAGAAAATCCTTGTGCTACAAATCTAGCCTTGTATTTCTCAATGCTTCCATTTGCAGCATGCTTCGTCTTGAATATCCACTTGGAGCTCACAAATTATTTTTCCTTGGATATGGGAACCACATCCAAAACTTCATTCTTCACTATTGACTAGTATTTCTTGACCATGGAATCCTTCCATTCTTTATTTCCTGTAGCTTGTTCATAGATGGTAAGCTCTACATCAATGATATCACACAATAATGCCACATAGCTAGGATATGGTTTTGGTTTCTTGACTTTCCTAGATGATCCATCCTGGGCACCATATCTCTCTGCATCTTTGATGGCCTCTTGTTCCCAAGATAGTCTTCTCTTTTGTGTAGGATTATCCATAGGCCTCTATGATTTCTCCATATCCTGATCCTCGGGAATGGATTCATATGCTTCCACTTCTCTTGTCTCTGCAGCTCTAGGAATTCCATTCTCTTTATCATGATATTCCTATGCATGCCCCTACTTTGATTTGTGAAAAGATACATCCTCATCAAAGGTTACATCCATGCTAATCTCAATCTTCTGGTGACCGAGAATGTATAATATGTATGCCTTCGATGTGTCACTGTACCCAACAAATATACCTTTCTTTCTAGATGGATCCAACTTTTTTCTCTTGTCCTTGGGGACTTGCACATATACAGGACAACCAAATATCCTCAAGTGGCTAACCTATGGCTTATCTCCTGAAACCATTTCCTCTGGTGTATCATTTTCAAGAACTCGACGGGGAATTATGTTTTGTACGTACACAGATGTCATCGCAACTTCTATGCATATATACATAAGTAAATATTGATCATGGATCATGGACTTCATTGCTTCTATAATCGTCTGATTCTTTCTCTTTGCCAATCCATTTTGTTGCGGATTATAAGGAGTAGAGAGATCCCTCTTAATCCCAACTTCTTTGCAGAAATATAAGAATTCATTTGAGGTGAATTCTCCTCCATTGTCTGATCTCAACGTCTCTATCTTCCTTTATGTTAGGTTTTCTACTAGTGCCTTGAATTCCTTGAACTTACCAAATACTTCACCTTTTGACTTCAAGAAGTAAATCCAAGTTTTTCTTGAGTAATCATCAATAAAAGATACATAATATCTGTAATCGATGAGCGATGGTGTTGACATTGGTCCGCATACATCTGAGTGTACAATATCCAAGACTCCTTCGGCTCTGCTATCACTGCTTGGAAAGGGGTTCTTCACATTCTTTCCTTGTGCACAACCTTTGCACATGCCATCTGGATTCACCTAAATATTTGGTAGTCCTATTACCATATTGCTCACGATTGGTAAAGCTATTTATTGTAGGTGGGAAAATCTCCTATTCCATAGCTCACTTGAATTCAAGGTGTCGTGAATCAATGTTGAATTTGAGCATCCCTTTAATTTATACATTCCTCCTTCTTGGAAACCAATCACAATTGCATCATCAAACATCTTTCCTTTTGGCCACATGAGAACTTCTCTATCTATAAATGCAACCATGAAACCCTTCTCATCCAAATATGAAATTGAGAGAAGGTTCTTCATCCTCATTGCCTTCCCGAAATCTAGTTTGTAGGAGGCCTCTCCTACTCCCTTGATCGGATACTGATAAGCATCACCCAAATACACATTATGAGGTGAGTCTTTATGAATTAAGTTTTACAGAGAGCCTTTATACCCTGTCATGTGCTTAGAAGCACCGCTATCAACCAACCAAGTATCATTTCCAAGGGTGATTGTTCCTATGAAAGTTGATATTAGGATGTATTCATCATCACTTGAATCATCTTATCTTGCAATTTTATTCGATGGTTCATCATCTTCAGTGGAATGAGCATGATGGACCTTTCCATTTTCCTTTTATTTTATATTAAGAATAAGGGGACAAAATTTTACAATGTGTCCCAATTTTTCGCAACAGAAACAAATCACATTTGAATAGTCTCTTTGATTCGTCTTCTAATTTTGAGGTTTCTTTGGGGATGAGGGTTATTTATTACTCTTTCCTTTCCTTGTATGAGCATCTAAAGCTTGATCATCATCCCTCAATTTCTCTTCTCTTGCTACTAGCCTTGCTTCCTCTTGAGTGCAATCTTCCCATAATCTGCTAAACTTGATTAGCTTCCTCCTTGAGCATATTCCTTGAATGAATGAATCCCATGAACTTGGGAGACCATTCAAGGTGGTCATCACCATTTCTTCTTCATCAAAAGTGTCTCTAATAGCTTCAATATGTTCCTTGATCTGATTCACTCTCGAAAAGTAAGAGTGAATGGACTCTTAATCTTGAAGCTTCACATTCTTCATCTGGGTCTTCAATGTCATCCTTTTGTTGATGCTTTTTCCTTCAAATAGATGAGTCAATGCATCCATAATATTCTTCGTAGATTTTAACGAAGAAACATGATGGATCAGATGATCCTTGATTGAGTCTGCAATAATCCTCTTAGCCATGGCCTGGTTCATTTTAGGATTTTCCTTGGCCTCATCTTCCTTTGGTTCTGGAACTTCCTCCTCAACAAATCTTTCTAAATCATGTTCTTCCATAAGGAGGCCTACTGTATACTTCCATACTCTGAATTTTTCCGCTCCTTCCATCTTCTCATCAATTTTGGTGCTGGTAGTCATCCTAGCTAGGAAGATGAAGTTAGTTTTCCAAAACACTTCCAAAAATCTACGGACAAATCTTATTTTTCAGGCCTGCTCTGATACCATGTTGAATTTCTTTTTGTTTTTCCAATAATTAAAGTATTGTATTCTTTTATTATTATTTAATATGCAAAAGGATCACAACTAAAAGATAGATATCCACATAACAATAAGATATATCCTCAGGGAAACCCTCAAGGGGGAGAAAACCCAACAAACTTTCTTGAGTATAGATTCCTCCAACATGTACAATGTCATACAATGCTCTTTCACGAAATCAAGACCAAAGAGACCCAGACATGAACCAAGAATAGCCTCCTAGATAAGTGCGTACTACTCTATTTTACTTATATTCAATGAGTGATTAAAATAACTCGATATAACCTCTATTTATAGTCTAAAAAACCTAAAATACATGACTTATCAATAAACCCTTTCACAATTACACTTAGAAATAACCAATACAATTACATTTATGAATAACTTTTGAAGTTACATAAAATATCAACATGTTGTAGCTCTTACTTTGATATCTCCATATATACATATATTTCTCTCATTGGTTTTCCCCAAGGGGCGGTTTTTCAGGGTCATGTTGACCAAAAACATAATGTGTTCAATTTTCATGTATGCTCAGTTATTTATCAGCTGCAAGTAGTTAAAGATCTAGAGGAGTATTGTATGTTTTAAGATTTATGCATGTGCTAACCTTGGTTATGAAAAACACTTGCAAGGGAACCTTAAAAGATCATCCAATCATTAGTTTAAAGACAAATTTGAGGGGATAACTTTCAGACCTGTTTGTTGTCCTAAAACAACAACAAGGACAACTTTTAAACCTTGAACTTAGATCCCAACAAGAGGTCAAAAGACATACCTATTGG
>SNQJ01S0000590.1:290393-321658 GCA_010110895.2 Picea sitchensis
ATATATATTCAACATATCATTATTAAAGTAGTAATCCCAACTACAAAGAAATTTTTTTAATATATGTAAACAAGTGCTACTATAGTGGCAATGTCACTGGCAAGAAGCCTTTTGCATACAAGATGATAGAAACTTATAAAAAAAACTTTGGGAATTTTTAGTTGATCATAAGGCCTTTGATTGAAAATGACTAGGAATGGGAAGAGCCTGTGATGTCTAATATGTGAAGAAAGTTATATGATGTATAATATGTGCTAAGATGATAGAAACTTATATATCATGGTAAGAAAAACATTGGGAATTTTGAGTTGCTCATAATGCCTTTGATTCAAAATGATTAGGAATGGGAAGAGGAAGCAATGTCTAATATCTACTTCGTAGTTTACATGTATTGCATGCAATACATAATCATTCAAGTGCCAAAGTATGATTCTCTATATTTCAAAATGTGGCCATGATGCTTAAACAATGGGAGATCCACTCAAAACTTAATTTTATTCCTGCAAATCAATTCCAACAATGGAAATAGAAAACCAAAACGCCCAATTATCCCAAAACATATGGCAAACCCAAATGTTGAGGAAACCTTGTGAATCCCAGTCAAACAAAGAAAAAACAAGTTTCTTAATAGTAAATTTTAGCATTTCAAAGATTCAAGCATAGGAAAAATTTTGAAGTTATTTTATATATAAGATATTAAAGTGTTTGAAAAATAAAGATAAACATTTTAACTTTTAAGATTTATAAATGAATCAAATATATATTGAACCTAGCTCAAATTAAAATAGATTTTGTTAATAAAAAAAAAATGTACGGAAATCTAATAAAGTACGTGCATCGGTCTTTACCAGGTATTCAGGTCTCGTCAAAACCATTTTTGTAACAGTGATCAAATCCAAAAAACTCTACTAGAGAAATCCCAAGAAAATTGTCCCATCGAAGGTTTGCGCTAGACTCTTATTTTTGTTAGGAAACAAAAGCATAAACAGAGCAAGATTAATGACAAGCATGAAAAACAAGAACAACAATCACATAATGAACATAGAGATTTACGTGGAAACCCAATATGGGAAAAAACCACGAGGCAATGATAATCGGTATTCTTATTATTCAAGGGAGAATTACAATAGCCAATCACAGGAATACAACCATCCTCTCCTCTCTTCCCACACACCGCACTACACTACATTGTTACTCGCTCGTATATATAGTATTTATTAAACAGTTAGACAAACTAATTACAATATGATCAACTAGTTACACAAATTGTTCATTGTAGTGTGCATGCATGCACATTCTAAATTTAGCTGATGTGCATGCTACCACATGGGAAATTAGATGGCACATTTTCAATAATCTCCACCTTGACAAAAATTTACTTGATATATCATGCCTGAATTAATTCATCACCTTTTCTACAAGCCAAGAGAAGCCAAACACCATTGTAGCTTCTATAAAAAAATTGGTTTCATAAACATGTCTGCAGAATTCACTTTTGTATGGACCTTTTCTAAAGCCACTCCCCCTTCATCAACAACATGTCTTAAAAAATGGTATTTAATAGAAATATGCTTCATCTTATTGTGATAAGCTGGATTGCTAGCCAAATGAATAGCACTTTGACTATCGCAAAATAATTTCACCTTATCCTGCATCCTTCCAAACTCACCCGACAAACCTTTTAACCAAATTATCTCCTTCCATGCATGTGAAGAAGCCATATATTATGCCTTAGTAGTGGATAAAGAAACTACGTTTTGAATCTTTGACATCCAACTAACAGGTCCTCCAGCAACAATAAAGACATATCCTTAAGTGGATCTCCTTTTCTCCAAGTCACCTGCAAAATCTGAATCTACATAACCGCAAACCAAATCACTGGAAATATCATAGGTGATAGAATAATTACTTGTGTCTCTAAGATACCGAAGCACCCATTTCACTATTGCCCAATCCTCTTTACCTAGATTTTCCATGTATCTACTAAAAACACCAACTTCATGTGAAACATATGGTATAGTACTCACCATCGCATACATCAAACTTCCTACTGCATTAGCATATGGTACATGAGACATATAATTATTTTCTTCGTCATTACTAGGACATAAACTTGAAGAAAGCTTGAAATGGGAAGCCAAAGGGATCTATATGGGTTTCACATTATTCATACCAAATCTCATAAGTATTTTTCTCCACATACTTTTGTTGTGATAACCACAACTTACCATTTTTTGTGTCGATGTGTATCCCCATGCCTAAGATTTGTTTTACTGCTCCTAGATCCTTCATATCAAACGCCCTACCCAACTAAGTCTTTAACCTGTTGATTTTGACCATGCTTTTGCTTGCCACAAGCATATCGTCAACATATAACACCAAAATAATGAATATGTCATTTTCCAACTTTTTAAAGTAAACACAGTGATCATATTCACTTCTTCTAAAATTTAGGCTCACCATGAAGGAATCAAACTTCTTGTACCATTGCCTGGGAGACTGCCTCAAGCCATACAATGACTTCTCGAGTTTGCTAACAAACCTCTTATTGCGATCCTGAACAAACCCTTCTCGATGTTCCATATATATATCCTCATCCAAATCTCCATATAGAAACGTTGTTTTAACATCTAGTTTCTCTAACTCAAGATTAAGTAAAGAAACTAGTGCTAACACAACATGAATTGAAAAAAACTTCACAACTGGTGAAAATATTTCATGAAAATCAATACATTCCTTTTGAGAATACCCTTTTGTTACCATTCTTTCTTTATAGCTTTCAACTTTATCATCAACACCATTTTTCAGTTTGTAGACCCACTTGCAACCGACAACCTTCCTTTCCTTTGGAAGTTCTACTAGGTCCCATGTTTTATTCCTCTCTAAGACATCCATTTCTTCTTCATATCTTATTTCCATTGAGCACTTTCAGATACCTTAATTCCTTCCTGATAACAACTAGATTCTCCATCAATAGAAAATAAATCCACAGATGAAACATAATCATCATACCTTGTAGGAGGATTCCTAACTCGTGTAGATATCCTTAGAGATGGTTGAGGCATATCCTCAGTTTCCTACATATTTTCTGCAACTTATTCTTCTTCTTCTGGAACTTCTTCATGCTCCTCCCTTTCTAAATATGGTTGAGTCTCCAACTGAATTTGTTGAACTTGTGGTACATGTTCTTGTCTCACTTCAACATCTATTAATTCTGATTTTAAGAGTGAGGATTCATCAAATACTACATCTCTGTTAATGATGAGTTTGTTGGCAGTAGGATCCCACAATCTATACCCATTAACTCCATCACCATACCAGTAAATACATATCTATTTGATCTAGGATCTAACTTAGAACGTTGATCTTTAGAAATAAGAGCATAAGAATCACAACCAAATATTCCCATATTTATAATAATCAGACGAATGACTTGACCATACCTCTTATGGAATCTTACATTTTATTGCAGTTGATGGTGACCGGTTTATTAGATAGCATGTTGTAAGGACTGCTTCTTCCTGCAATTCTTCCTACAACTTGGAATTACTAAGCATGTTCCTTTCTCTCTCTAGGAGAGTCCTATTCATGTGTTCAACAGCACCATTTTGTTGAGGAGTATAAATTGTGGTCTCATGCCTTTTGATCCCAGCTTCTTTGCAATAGTTTTCAAATTCCACAGATGTGAACTCACCTTCATTATCTGTTCTTAAACACTTGATTGACCTGTCAGTGCTCTTTTCAACCAAAGATCTGAATCGTTTAAAAGTATTAAATACATCATCTTTTCTTTTAATTAAATAGACCCAAACCTTTATGGAGTAATCATCTATAAATGTCACAAAATATGATGATCCTCCAAAATAAACCATAGGGGATGGTCCCCAAACATCTGAATGAATGTAATCAAGGATACCTTTGCTTATATGTCTTCTTGTTTTAAAATTTTGTCTACATTGTTTTCTAAAAACACAATACTTGCAGAAATTCAAATTCAAAAACTTTAAACTTGGGAGTGACTTATGATCGACCAGTACCTTAAGCCCTTTTTAGCTCATATGACATAAATGTTGATGCCATAAATGAATAGAGTCAATTGCAACTTCATATTCTACCATTGCTTGATTTATTTTTGTCCTTCCTTCAAGCCGATAAAGGTTCCTGATCATCTTTACCTTCATGATTACTAATATTCCTTTGGACACCTTCAATACTCCACCTTGAGTTGTACACCTATAAAAAGTAGAATCTAGAACTCCCAAAGATATCAAGTTATTTCTAAGTTCGGGTACATGCCTTACATTTGTTAATTTTCTTACAGAACCATCATGCATTTTAATTCGGATGCTACCAACCCCAACAATTTTACAGGAAAAATCATTTCCCATAAAAACAACACCATCATCAATAGATGGGTAAGTTGAGAACCAATTTCTATGAAGACACATGTGGATGGACACACCAGAATGTAACAACCAATGCTGATGTTGATGTGAAACATCACAAGTAGACAATACCTCATCAACCATACCTAAACCTGAACCTGAACTTGTTTCATCTAAATTAGCTTGCTTTGCATCCTTTGTGGAGTCCTCTTTGGATGCATTCTATATTTTCCATCAATCCTTCTTGAGATGCCTTGATTTTCCACAGAACCAACATTTCTGCTTACTCTTCTTTCCTTTTGACTTAGAACTTGATGTACCCCTCTGATCTTGCCCTCTTTCTGTGGATCGACCTCCGAACACAATTTCTTCTGTTATTGAGGTTTCTTTACTTGACCTTCTCCTCATTTTCTCAGCCAACAATGCTTCCACAATAGTTTCATAGTCAATGGAATTTGTTGAGTTGAACCACATAGATGTGACCAGATGATCCCAAGACTCATGCAATGAACACAATAGTGTAACTGCCTTGTCCTCATCTTCGTACTTTACTTCCATACTAGATAATTGACAAATAAGTGTATTGAAAACATTCAAATGATCAACAATTTTTGTACCTTCTTTCATCCGTAAGCTGTACAACTACCCCTTCAAGAAGATTATTCTCATCAAGGACGTTGTCATATAAATACTTTCCATCTTAATCCATAAGTCAGTTGTTGTTTCCTCTCCAACGATGTTAAACAAAAATCCATCTGCCAAACACAGATGAATGGTACTGAGAGCTCTTGAATCTAGATCATGTCAGTCCTCGTCTGACCTGGTCTCTTTGACTAGTCTGCCAATGCCTTCTGCAACCCTTGTTTCACAAGCAGGTCCCGCATCTTGAGCTTCCATAACTGAAAATTATTTTTCCCGTTGAATTTCTCCACCTCAAACATAGAACTCTACACTTTCGCCATTAGCACAAAAACCATCCAAACCACTGCTTATAAGATCAAATATTCTTTTTATGGAAGAATATTCTTATATTTTTCAAGACTGAATAAAAAAAAGTTTAATCCAAACAATATTTAAAATATATATCTTTAAAACCTTTTAAAAACATCCACCTTATTAGTCCCCGCCGAAGGCAAGTAGGGACTATAGCATCTGATTTCGCCTTGAATCACTATTAGTTCATGTTTGACTTTTAATATATGTATTATTTCTCTAACTTTTTAGCATGGTTTATAATTTCTCTTATTAAATATTTTGCAAAAAATTATTTCTTTGGAATCTTATTGGTTCTAATATTTGAAGTCTTATTTCAAACTTCGCTCCTCCCAATGCATTTATTTCATTCCCTATCCCAACTTTTATGCAATTTTTTTCATTGTGTAACATAAGTTGCATTTATTTCATTCCCTATCCAACTTTTATGCAATTCTTTTCATTGTGTAACCTAAGTTCTAAGTTTGTTGTTGAATTACATTTTTAGATAATCTATAAAGCAAATATACTAATCTGTTTTTTCTAACAAAAGTATCATGAGAGAGTGCCACCTATTGACAAAATTATCATGAGGAAGTGCCACCTATTGACAAAATTATCACGAGGGAGTGTCACCGATATTTAAACTAATATGACAAAAATAATTAGTTTTCTTTGAAAGTATTGAACAATGAAACAAGTATGTGAAAGCCTTAAATAACTATGCAGTATGCAGTCATTGCATCATTGCAATATACATCAAAATCTTCCTTACATCGTAATATACATCCATCAACATCCTTCAAAATCAAAAGTTTCTTTACATTGTAATATACATCCATCAGAAGCTTGCCTCATAATATACATCCATCAAAATCTTCCATACAACCTCACAATTTAAATTCATATAATTGATGTACAAGTGTATATATTATTTTAAACATATAGCAATAATGATAAATCTTTCAAAACCTGCAAACAAATCTTGAATCTTAAAAGAAATCTTGCAAACCCTATCAATATTTATCAAAATAAATTGAATAGTCTCATGGCCTTTCTATGTCATCGTTGTACTAGAGCCTCACTCATCTTATGATCGTTGATTTACTAGAGCCTCACTCAACTTATGATCAGTTATTAGTCCCTACCTTCAGCACAACTATAGCAATCGATATATTGTTGACCTCCTATTAGTTAACCTTTTGAATTTTATTATTTTGTTAAATTCTAAAGTTCAACATAGGAAAACTTAATACTAAGTATTATCTTATTGTCAGATGGTAAATGATTGTCATTGACAATTCATGAAATCTATTAAGTTTTAACACTGAAATCTATTAACACTGAAATAGGAAAACTGACATTGAAGGGTTAATGTGGGCTGCCTGCATTAACACTTCAATGTCAGATGGTAAATTATTGTCACTGACAATTCATGAAATCTATCACCTTAAGCAAATTTCTATGACCTCACTGCCTTCACCTCCTCATTTCTTTCACCACCTCTTAACCACCTCACTGCCTCTCACCGTTGTTATCACTACACAATAGTAAACATTGTTGCAATTGCAAGCTAGCTATTTAACTAAGAAAAGTGGATTTTACAACAAAGGTTGATCAATTCACTTTGGTGAGGAATAGACTGTTTCTTTCCCACATCTTCTTTGTTGCCGAATGGAGTAGAAGACCAACAAACACCCTTTGCTTTGGCACTCCAAAGGAACGTGTTTGGCCTTGTGGAGTGGAGTTCTGCACCAGTTGATATCCAAAATTATCCATTGGGTTGTTACAAAGGTACAAATCAAATAGTTGATTAGTTTCTAATTCATTTTCTTGGCTGATTAGTTTCTAACTCATTTTCTCAAGATGTGGATGATTATCTTCAAACATTTTTGGCGGTCATGATATTGAATAATTAATGACTAAATATTTATTCCTGAACCTTTATGCCTAGAGTTGAACTCAAAATTACCACTATTGGTGCCTTAATCAACGAGTGAATCCCTTCTTCCATCTTGTGCCTTGGCCCAAGGAAAAGTTTTACCATCTTTCTTAGATTGGATTTCTAAAATTTCTAACGTATTTATAACGTTCATCAAAAATGATGGAAAACAATGATGTTTGGGAACTTGTCTGAAAAATAAACACTATCTCAAGAACATATCAGTGATCATATATATAATTTCAGGTGATGTTTGGACTGCATCTTCCCATGACTGGTATCAGACTCCAGAAAAGATTGCGGAGGTCAGTTCTGCAACAACCTAAACCTATTTTCCTCTCTAGTGTTTCAAAATTTCATTCCTACGTGTAAATTCTGTAAAATGCATATCTTGCTCAGAGAAAAAGAGTTTGAAACAACATGAAACTTATAACTGTACCGGTGGTTGATCATCTTGCAAGTTCTTTTGGAGGTGATAGATATCAAAAACATACCTAGAGACCACAAAGGTCCTCTATTCATCATATTTTACAGGGACAATTGTCCTGGAAAGATGGAAAAGAAGGTAGAAATAACCTCTGAATCTCAATCCAAACCCATCGCTTCCTTCCAGTGTAAATCCACTGGAAATTTCATCTTTGATCTCAAATCTCGATCTTCTAGCACTGTAAAAAATACTAGCAAAGGTTTGGGCCAAGTGTCGATTTCAATGCAGACTTTGCTGGATTCAACAACCTTATCAGTAGAGAACTGGTTTCCATTATCAAGAAATGGGCAGCTAGCAGGTTCCAGGCATATTAGTTTGCACATTGTAGTTTCTATAACTCCTCCCACAACTGCTTCTTATATGTTTTGGTCTGTTAGGTCACGTAGATTTGAAAGGAAATTCCAATTTCTGGAAATTATCCGAATAATTAAGCGAGAAAAAACAATGACTAGATTTTTGGACCATGGTAATAAAAAAAAATTCACTGTTAAAACAAGGTAAAGCTTCGTAACCTAGAAATATTTGTGCCTACCTGTTTTCAATGTGATTTGCTTTGTTTTTCTCTCTCTTCCATAACAATGACAAAACCATATACGGGTTCTCTCCATAGATCTGAGGAAGTAATTGTGCGAGGCTTACCTAACAAGAGGTGAATTGTCACTTTTTATCAAAAAAATAGGAATTCTAGGAAGTCGAGATCTTTCGGTAAGAAGCAATTCAGTTCCAGAAAAAAATGTTAATGTTGATAAGGAAGAAGACAAGTTTACGGGGAAAACATAGAATGAGATAGTAAGCCTAGGACTGTAGCATTTAACCTTACTTAGCTTCGATCCTTTCTTGAATTGAATTGACTAGAACAGTTCATACAATACATTATTTTTTACATCTCTAAAGTGTTGATTAATTGGGTTGGATGTCATTGATGTCAACCCTTGAAGAAAGTACGATACCGAATTTCGGTAGCACAAAGGTTTGGGTAATGGACCCAAGTTTGTTTGATGTATAATGGTATGAGTTTTGATATATTTGCAGATAATACTATTCTATATGGATAGTACACGTCATTCCATTTCCGGTGGTATGTGGAATGTCACATAACTCCTTATGGTTTGAGAGTTATGGCCTTATGAAGTTGAAGGACCCTCATATGATTGGCTTGAAACCGCAAAAGGTCAAAGAAGTCAAAATGCTTGCAAAGAAGAAATTATTTAAATAATAAAGTGAATGACAAAGTCAAAGAGGATTATTTAAATAATAAAGTGAAGTGACAAAATCAAAGATGATTATTTAAATAATAAAGTGAAGTGACAAAATCAAAGAGGATTATTTAAATAATAAAGTGAAGTGACAAAGTCAAGGAGGATTATTTAAATAATAAAGTAAATAGAGAACTTTCTAATTATGGAANAATCAAAGAGGATTATTTAAATAATAAAGTGAAGTGACAAAGTCAAGGAGGATTATTTAAATAATAAAGTAAATAGAGAACTTTCTAATTATGGAAAGTGGTTATAAGAAGGTTAACCCTAAAATGAGGAAAATAGGTTAAGTAGTCAAATGTCTATTGGATACATGGACAAGTGACAAATTGGGCAAAGTTGGACATAGGTGACTATGTGGACAAAGTGGCCTAGAAGATGCTTCTAAGGAAGCTACTTGGAGAGTATAAATAAGAGGCAAGTTTCTCTCATTTTAATCACACTTGAGCATATTGAATATCTACAGGTGACTGAGGTAACCAAAGGATATCTAAGATGAATTTCATAGGGAAGGTGAAGTAAAGAAGGCTGAAATTCAAGGGAGGATAAATTCTTTTGATGATGCTTTCTAAGGTATGTTATTTACAGGTCATCTCACCATTTTCGCAATAACCTTTTTTCTAGAATGAATCAAATCATGAAATTGGAATTCCATTGAGGAAACATATCTAAGTAGTCGTGGTATGAATTTCAGCTTGTGGGTCGTTGTATTTTTGGAGTTACACTCTGTGGAAAATAGGGTTTGTGGATAGTCCTAAAACTAGTCTAAAACAGGTGTTTCAGGTAAAAACGTCATAACTTCTTCATAGCAGATCCAAATTCAGTAAGACCAAATGTGTTGGTTAGAATATGGTCTTTTGTATTCTTTGGAAAATTTTCAGATCTATACAACAAATATTTTGTGCGGGGCACGCTCTACAAGTTTGCTCTCTAGAATAAGCCAAAATTCAACAAGGTATGCCATTTTTGCTATAACTCCTTTTCTAAGAGGTTCCAAGCAGCGACACCTAGAGGAATTGGATAAAACACACTAAATAACATTGTGTACTATTTTCATATCTTTATTCATTATAGGTACATAGTTATGATTATTTCAAGTTAGGGTTGTTGACTAATCGAAAGCTAGTCATGTGAGACTAAAGTAAAGTTTGATCAAAATGCTAGTATCTTGTTGTTATAGTTAAGGAAGGTTTGCAGGTTGAGTTACAGGTTGGTGCATGGTTGATGCACTTGTTTATGGTACAAGTTTATTACAGGTTGTTTGGTACAGGTTGGTGCATGGTTGATGCACTTGTTTATGGTACAAGTTGATTATAGGTTGTTTGGTATAGGTTGGTGCATGGTTGATGCACTTGTTTATGGTATAGGTTGATTACAGGTTGATGTATAGGTTGATGCATGGTTCGGGTTATTGGTACAGGTTGTTTGGTGTAGTTTGATTGGTACAGGTTTACAACAGTATATCTCACAGTGATAGTGTGACAATGGTTCCATCAATCTACTTATAAGTCAGGGCATTTGGACGGAGAAAGGACAGGTGGTTGTATCCACCTTCTGGTTGTAGCCGAAGAACATAGGGGGTTGTAGCCTCCTTCTAGTTGTAGCCAAAGAATTTGAGAGTTGGAGCTTCCCTCAGGTTGTAGCTTGAGAAACTAAGGGTTTGGATCCTCCTTCCAGTTGCAGCTAGAAAACAAAGGAAGTTGGTGCTTCCTATGAATGTAATTCTTCAAGACATATAAGAAAAATAATTTTGTTTTTTTCTCCCGCTTTGGGTTTCCACGTAAAAAAAACGGTTTATTGTGTATGATTGTTCATTTTTTCATTGTTTATTTACTCTGTAAATATTGGATGATAATTCTACATTGATATAACACTTTCATTAGATGGTTAAAAAGGATTAGATTTCTCTATTACTGATTCACCCCCCTTCTCAGTAATCCAACAATTGGTATCAGAGCAGGTTCCTTCAAAAATCAGTTTAACCACTAAAAGGTAGATCATGGAGAGAAACAACATGTATAAAAATGGAATACCACAGTTTGATGGACAGAAGTATGCATTTTGGAGCATAAGGATGAAGACATATATACAGGCACAGGGATTTGAAAGTTGGCAATCAATTGTAGATGGATACACAGCGCCATCAATTCCATCGAAAAATGACAAAGCAATGAAACTCGGTCAGAATAATTCCAAAGCCACAAATGCACTTCTGAATGTTCTTGGAGAATCAGTATTCACCAAAGTTGCACATTGTAAATCTACTATAGATATTTGGGACAAACTTCAAAATATTTATGAAGGAGATTCAACAATCAAAGTAGCAAAGCTTGAAATTTACAGAGGTCAGTTCGAACAATGAAAGATGAAGGAAGATGAGAATATTGCAACTTACTTTTTACTAGTCGATGAAACAATAAATGCAATCTTGGGATTTGGAGAAGAAATCAAAGAATTTGTATTTGTTCAAAAGGTACTAATATCTCTTCCTATGAGATTTGACCCTAATATATCAGCAGTAGAAGAAAGAGCAGATATAAACTCAATAAGCATGGACGAACTACATCGGATCTTCACAGCATATGAAATGAGAATTGAATAGGAAAATCCAGATATAAAAGAAGCAGCCTTCAAAGCATCCAAAAGATCAAAGAAAAAGGGAAAGAAAAAGGAAAAAGAACATAGTTGTAGCAGTGACGTCTCGGAAGATGATGAAGAAACAACCAATTTTGTTAGAAGATTGAACAAGGGAACCAACGACATGTATAGAGGTAAGATTCCTTTGATTTGTTTAATTATGATGGTATTGGTCATTTTTCTAACAAATGTCATAAGAAAAAGAGAAATGATGAAGGTTACTCAAATAGCAAACAAACATATAAAGGAAAAAGAACCACAAATAAAGATTTCAAGAAAATCTTATGCACCAAAGAAGACATCTCATCATCATATGAAGATGAAGTCAATGACAGTGAGACAAAAAGAGTTATATTCATGGCAGTAGAAGACTCTGATAAATAAGACTCCAAAGAAGAATATGAAGAGGAAGAAGTTGACTACCGAGAAGAATTGTTGTGTGTCATAGAAGTTATCAGAAGAGAAAAGAAGAAAAACAAGAAAATACAAGCGAAACTAGACAAGAAAGAAGACACTCAGGAACTAGAACAAATGATTACAAATTTGAAGGTTCAAATTGAAGAAGATAAAATAATTGAAGAATCACTCAAAGAACAGCTAGAAGGAAGAGACAGGATCATTGGAAATTTGGAAGTAGAAATTGTCACATTAATAAAAGGATCTTCAGAAGAAAAATATGCAGAACAACTCAAAAGTTTTGAATGACATTATCAGCAGTCGAAAACCTCATCATGATAAGTCTGGACTTGGATACAATCAGACATAAAATGGATCAAGCTCTAAAAAAACAGAACAAGAAACATATCCAAAAAGCTATGAAAAAACAATCAAAGGGGATAGGAAGGTCTACAAAGAAAATTGCAAGGACACTCCTCCGCCAAGAAGATTCAGATTTCATAATCAACAACCGATAGAAACAGATAGGCCTCAGGAAGAATAAGGATTCATAAGAGTACCTCCTTTCATAAGATCTTCAACTCCTAGGTATCAAACTATGTTTTTTGGTTTATGTTATACATGTAATAATTTTGGACATAAAGATGTGAATTGTAGAGCTAACAACAGGAACATAAAAAACTTTGAAATTCATACACAAAAGGGTTATCCAAGAAGGCCTAGTGAAACACAGAGAAAAAGTTACAACAATTTTAAATCTTTGAGCACTGAAGTGGAATGCTATAAATGTAACAACTTTGGACACATGGCCAAATATTGCAGAATGACATTCCCTCGTAGAGAACCACAACATAACAACAACAATCACAGACAAGAACCTCAACAAAGGACATGGATAAGAAAGCAGAATTAGTATAGAAATGAAGAATGCACACTCGCCTTACAAGCTAAGCAAAAGAAACGTGGTTGGTATGTTGACAGTGGTTGTTCAAAACACATGACAGGTGATAGAGAAGGGTTTCTTACATTAATAAAGGAAAGAGATGGATAAGTCTCCTTCGGAAATGATGATTCAGCTAAAATCATTGAAAAAGGCATAGTCAGAATTGGGAACAAGAATACCAAGGCAGAAAATGTTCTACTAATAGAAGATATGAAACATAATCTTGTAAGTGTGAGTCAAATGTGTGACCAAGGTCATAAAGTTACTTTCGATTCACGAAAGTGTTAGATAAGAAAATAAGGTTCAAGAAAATTGATTGCAACAGCTGTGAGAACTTCAAGCAACATATATGTATTAAGTGAAATTGGAAATGAAAAGTGTTTCCTAGGAAAGGAAGATGAAAGTTGGCTATGGCACAGAAGAATGGGTCACACACATTTTGATAACCTTGTCAAAGTCAACAAAAGGGAAGTAGTTAGAGAAATTCCCCAGATCATGAAACCAACCAACACTTTATGCAAGCATTGTCAACAAGAAAAGAAAACAAAGATTAGGTTTAAATGGAAAGAATATTCAACGACAAGACCACTAGAAATTATGCATATTGATCTAGTTGGACCAACTACAACAAAGAGTTTAAAAGGTGAGAAATAATTTATGTTATTAGTTGATGATTATACAGGAATGAATGCGGTTTGCTTTCTCAGGAATAAGTCAGAAGCTTTTAAAATCTTCAAGGTCTACAAGGAAATGGTTGAAAATGAAATGGATTCAAAAATAAAATGCTTGAGATTTGATAATGGAGGAGAGTTCACTTCAAAGTAATTTATGAACTACTACATCAGGCATGGAATTAAAAGGCAATTCTCCGTTGCTAGGACACCTCAACAGAATGGAGTTGTTGAAAGAAAGAACAGGACAGTACAGGAAATGGATCAAACAATGTTAATGGATTCCAAATTGACAGATATCTTTTGTACACAGGCAGTGCATACAGTAGTTCACATTCAAAACAGAGTAAACTTCACAAACAACATTGACAAATCTTCCTACGAGCTATGGAAAGGAAGACCAGCAAATGTGAAGCACTTTAGAGTTTTTGAAAGAAAATGCTACATCAAAAGAGAAGATGGAAGAATGGGAAAGTTTGACTCTTGTGTGGACAAAGGAGTACGTGTTGGTTAATCAAGTACAAGGAAATCATACAAGTGTTACAACTTGAGATTGAACAAAGTTGTGGAAAGCATCAATGTAACAATTGATGAAACAGATAGACAAGAATTAAAGGAAGAAGAAAATGAATCAATGGAACAACTTTACGAAGAAGAAGCAGAAGATGAAAAAGAAGTAGAAGGGGAAGATGAAGATGATCCGACATAAGCAGAAGAGAAAGTTCAACAAGTGCCTCCAAAGACACCTAAAAGACGAGTACAGAAGAATCATCCTTCAGATCAGATTATCGAAAACAAAGATGCAGGAGTTGAGACTAGAAGAAGAATCCGTTCACTAGAACAAACACACCTAGCACTCTCATATACGATTGAACCAACTTGTTTTGAAGAGGCCAGCAAGGATGAATTTTGGAATAAGGCCATGGATGAAGAATTAGATCAAATAGAGAAAAATGGCACTTGGGAATTGGTTCCAAGACCAAAGGATAAGAATGTGATCGACACAAAGTGGGTATACATGAATAAATTGAATGAAGATGGACAGGTTACAGGGAACAAAGCTAGATTGGTATGTAAAGGATATGCACAGGTTTAAGGAATCGACTTTGAAGAGACATTTGCCCCAGTTTCCAGAATGTAAGCAATCTGATTGCTTTTAGCTTATGCATGCTCCAAAAATATTAAAGTGTATCAAATGGACGTAAAATCAACTTTTCTGAATGGGGAACTTCAAGAAGAAGTCTACATTGAACAACCAGAATGATTTCAGTTGTCAGAGAACGCATATTATGTGTGTAAAATAAAAAAGGCCTTGTATGGTCTAAAACAAGCTCCTAGAGCATGGTTAAGCTAGAAATTTGCAAAGGACGTGCACAATGAATTTGAAATGTCATTACTTGGAGAACTATCCTTCTTTTTGGGTCTTTAGATACGTCAAAGAAACTAAGGAATTTTTATTTCTCAAACTAAGTATATCAGAGAAATGCTAAAGAGGTTCGGAATGGAAGATTGCAAACTAGTTATCACTCCCATGCAAACCAGTTGCAAGTTGAGAAAATATGATGATTAAAAGTCTACAGATCAGAAACAATACAAGTCAATGATTGGTAGCCTACTATATGTGACAGCATCCAAACCAGATGCAATGCAGGTAGTTGGACAGGTGGCACGATTTCAAGCAGCACCAAAGGAATCAGATGTATTAGAAGTGAAGAGGATTTTTAGATATCTCAAAGGAAAAAAAGAGTTTGGATTATGGTATCCAAAAGGACGGGATCTATCACTTATTGCCTACACAGATGGAGATTGGGCAGGTTGCATTGATGATTGTCGAAGCACCAGTGGAGAAGTGTTCTACTTGGGTGAGTGTTTAATATCATGGCTAATCAAGAAACAATCATCAATAGCTTTATCTACAGTCAAGGAAGACTATATTGCAGCAACAACATGTTATACATAGGTTCTATGGATGAAAAAAACTCTGACGGATATACAGGTTGAGTATGATGAGCCCATTCCAATTTATTGTGATAATACAAGCGCCATCAATATCTCAAAGAACCCGATGATGCATTCCAAGATGAAGCACATTCCAATCAAATATCACTTTCTAAGGGAACAAGTTGCAGAAAAGAACATCAGAGTTGAATATGTGGGCACAAAAGAACAAGTGGCAGACATCTTTACAAAATCGCTTCCACGAGAAGCCTTTGAGTATCTTCTCTAGAGACTCAGAGTTATTTATACTCCAAAATGAATGCTTTTGAATGATTATCTTATATGTATTAGATGTACATGAGGAAGCACCCTAAAGAGGATAGTTCGGGTTGGGAGATCAGATGAGTCAGTTAGGGGGAGCAGACCCGAATGGAAAGATACCTTTGCCATTGATGACAAAGGGGGAGAGATTTATCAGATGTGGAGGACAAAGGCATAGTTCCAGGGGGAGCATTGGTCACAGAAATGCAGGCATGGTTCCAGGGGGAGCATGAGTGATATGATTTCAGTATTGCATTAGAGTGTTAACATCAATGCCAAAGGGGGAGATTGTTGATTAATTGGGTTGGTTTTTATTGATGTCAACCCTTGAAGAAAGTCTGGTGGCGAATTTCGGTAGCACAAAGGTTTGGGTAATGGACCCAAGTTTGTTTGATGTATAATGGTATGCGTTTTGATATATTTGCAGGTAAGACTATTCTAGATGGATAGTACATGTCATGCCATTTTTGGTGGTATGTAGAAATTCACATAACTCCTCACAGTTTGAGAGTTATGGCCTTACGAAGTTGAAGGACCCTCATATGATTGGCTTGAAACCCCAAAAGGTCAAAGAAGTCAAAGTGCTTGCAAAGNATTATGGAAAGTGGTCATAAGAAGGTTAACCCTACAATGAGGAAAATGGGTTAAGTGGTCAAGTGGCTATTGGATACATGGACAAGTGGAAAATTGGGCAAAGTTGGACATAGGTGACTATGTGGACAAAGTGGCTATGTGGATAAAGTGGCCTAGAAGATGCTTCTAAGGAAGCTACTTGGAGAGTATAAATAAGAGGCAAGGCTCTCTCATTTTAATCACACTTGAGCATATTGAATATCTACAGGTGACTAAGGTAACCAAAGGATATATAAGTTGAATTTCAGAGGGAAGGTGAAGTAAAGAAGGCCGAAATTCAAGGGAGGATAAATTATTTTGATGATGCTTTCTAAGATATGTTATTTACAGGTCATCTCACCACTTTCGCAATAAAAAAAATTCTAGAATGATTCAGACCATGAAATTAGAATTCCATTGAGGAAACATATCCAAGTATCTTTGGTACGAATTTTAGCTTGTGGGTCATTGTATTTTTGGAGTTACACTCCATGGAAAATAGGGTTTGTGGCTAGTCTTGAAACTAGTCTAAAACAGGTGTTTCGGGTAAAAATGTCATAACTTCTTCATAAAAGATCCAAATTCAGTAAGACAAAATGCGTTGGTTAGAGTACAGTCTATAGTATTTTTTGTTAAATTTTCATATCCATACAAAAAATATTATGTTCGGGGAATGCTCTATAAGTTCGCTCTCTAGAATAAGCTAGAATTCAACAAGGTATGTCATTTTTGCTATAACTCCTTTTTTGAGAGGTTCCAAGTAGTGACACCTGGAGGAATTGCATAAAACACACTAAAGAACATTGTGTACTATTTTCAAATCTTTATACATTACAGGTACATAGTTATGAGTATTTCAAGTTAGGGTTGTTGACTAATCCAAAACTAGTCATGTGAGACTAAAGTAAAGTTTGATGAAAATGCTAGTCTCTTGTTGTTAAAGTTAAGGAAGGTTTGTAGGTTGAGGTACATGTTGGTGCATGTTTGATGCACTTGTTTATGGTACAACTTGATTACAGGTTGTTTGGTACAAGTTGGTGCATGGTTGATGCACTTGTTTATGGTACAAGTTGATTACAGGTTGTTTGGTATAGGTTGGTGCATGGTTTATGCACTTGTTTATGGTATAGGTTGATTACAGATTAGGTACAGGTTGATGCATGGTTGTTTCATGGTTTAGGTTATTGGTACAGGTTGTTTGGTGTAGGTTGATTGGTACAGGTTTACAACAATATATTTCACAATGATAGTGTAACAGTGGTTCCATCATACTTATATGTCAGGGCAGTTGGATGGGGAAACGATAGGTGGTTGTAGCCACCTTCTGGTTGTAGCCAAAGAATTTGGGATTTGGAGCTTCCCTCAGGTTGTAGCCTGAGAAACTAGGGGATTGGAGCCTCCTTCCAGTTGTAGTTGGAAAACAAAGGAAGTTGGTTCTTCCAATGAATGTAATTCTTCAAGACATATAAGAAAAAGAAATATGTGTTTTTCTCCCTCTTTGGGTTTCCATGTAAAAACACTAGTGTATTGTGTATGATTGTTCATTTGTTCATTGTTTATTTACTCTGCAAATATTGGATTATACTTCTACATTGATATAACACTTGCATTATATGGTTAAAAATGATTAGATTGTTGTATTATTGATTCACTCCCCCCTCTCAGTAATCCAATAGACACTGTAGGATCTATGGAAAGTAACAAAGGGAAAAATAGGTAATTACATCTTTAATTTTCAGGTGATGTTTGGACTTCATCTTCCCATGAAATTTGGAAATTCCAGAGAGAAAATTAGGTTTAGTTTTTTTCATATGCCTCGGGTGAATCATTGTGATAACAACAGTAATTGGGTTAGGCGTGCTATCATTGGCATGGAGTATGTCTCAGTTGGTTTGGATAGCAGGGCCAGTTTTTGTTTTTCTTTTGACTTTGTCACCTATTACACCTCCATGTTTCTTGCTGATACGTATCGGTTGCCTGATCTTGTTACTAGGAGGAGCAACTATACGTATACAGATGTTGTCATAGCCATTCTCAGTTAGTTTTTATTGTTTTGATCCAAAATTCAAATTCCAGCATATGCATAACCCTGATCTATGAAATTTTATTTCTTAATGATATCAAGTGATTTTTAGATATCAATTTACTTTTTATTTATACATGATTAGGTGGGAAAAGGGTCTTTCTATGCAGGATTGTACAGTATCTAATCTGTTGGGAACAACTATTGGATATACCATCACTGCCTCTATAAGCATGGTGTGAGTATCCATCCTTCTTGTATCTATCATTATGGTTTTTTTGTAAAATATATTTCATGCAAACATACAATGTCTTGATTTCACATTGCTTCTGGCACGGCAATAGGGAAATCAAGATGTTTTTGCTAAAAAGGGTTGGAATCACCTTGCCATATTTCAAACAATTTGTACATGGCAATTTTTGGAGCAGCCCAAGTGTTACTATCACAGATTCCTAATTTCAACAAAATTTGGTGGTTGTCAACACTTGCAACTGTAATGTCTCTCGCATATTCTCTTAATCAACGAATGGATCCCTTCTCCCATCTTGTGCCTTGGCCCAAGTCGAATTTGAGTTTTACCAACTTTCTTAGTTTAGCTTTCTTCCCAATTGCAACCTAAGCCAAAAGGATTAGAATTTGATAGAATTGGTCTAGACCATGAATTTGAATGAAGAGATCAAACTTTCTAGACAATAACTTAAAAAATTTGCAAATTTGCATCTATTTTCTTATGTGTTTTACATGTTATAAACTTTTTCTACCTTGGCCTCTTCCCAATTGATGGTATTGCTTTCTATTTGGTTTCTTTTAACCTCATGTCTACTATATGGTTAAATTTTCTCTGGAGTTGAGGGTAGAAAAGATGATCAACAAAGACAATATTTCTGGTTTTCAATGGTTTTTTAAAGAAACAAAAGATCCAACACAAGATTAATTACAATATTATTCAAACAAAAACTTTCAATGACACATGATCAGTTACAAGATTATTCAAATAAAAACTTTCAATGACACATGACCAATTACAATATTATTCAAATAAAAACTTTGAATGACTGTTAGTACTGTAAAACCCTTGCGCATAATACATAATATTTTATTCAGTTGAATTCTCTAAAAGTCCTATACAACACAATAACATGTATGCATGGTATAATACTTCTATATTTAGGTCACTTCTTTCAATTAAAGATATGTAGAAAAAGGAAGTAGAAGGGATAGAAGAAGCAAAAACAATGGAAAATTTCCCATAGGTCACATTAAAAGACAATAGAAAATTTTCCATAAGCAACATTCAAATGGATATAATTGCAATAATGGGATGTTAAGATTTGAAAATGAACTAAATTCTCTCACACATTTATACACTTTTAGGAATAATATGGCACAAATTGTTTTCCAAAATTTAAAATATAAAAGGCATAGTAGGGCAAAGATTTCACATCTTTACAAAAATATAAAACATAAGAATCAACTGCAAGCTTTTTACCAGGGTTGTGAAAGAGTGGAAAAACCTGTGAACAAGGGGTTGTGTGCACTCATGATGGATAGGGAAATGAGAGCCGGAAATGAGAGACCTTCGGCTGCTCCAATTGCTATCTTGAGTTACCTGGAAGAGTACTTGGATCGGGCCAACAATTACCATCTTTTCTAAATTACGAGGACTAAAATTCCAAGCTAGAATGTTCAAGAGGTAAAGGTGTACTCTAATCATCCTAGGTTACAATTTCTCAATTATTCTATAATTCAAAGTACAAGCACGGATTTCTTATTGTCCTTCTCTAGATAGGAAACCAGGGCCAACGAATACCATCTTTTCAAAATTACGAGGGCTCTTTCATCATAGAGCTTCTCACTGGCAGAAATTTCCAAAATTTGACATTTCGTATCTGCCAAACATCCAACATTGTTGCTTGTGAAAACCCAGATGAATAAAAACTCTGAAGCCCTACCCCCTTTAAATTTCAAACTCAAATTCAATGCATCGATGCCCATTTGTAACTACTGTACACTTATCATAAAAATTTGGTACTCTTGGTTGTTGTGAAGGACAATGTCAGCCCTGAGTTTAGTAGGCCAGGTGATCGAGGCATTTTATTTTTCCATCGGTGGAATCCTTATGTAGGTGGGTCACCCAATTGCATTTTGAGCCAAGGAAATTGAAGAGAAAAGTCATGCATTAGAAGGAGATGACAATCGACATTGCCTGAGAACATAGCGGCATGGGCGTTCCTGGCAAAGATGGGAAATATCTATAACCTTTTCTTCAATACCTAAATCTGACGGTTCCAAGAAACAACATAAGCTCACATGTTGTTGTTATTCTGCACATGAAGAAGTAAGGCTAATGGTATTCATGGAAAAGAATATTTGAAATGACACGTGAAATACATCTAAATAATGGGCACAAGGTTCAATACATGGCATATGTACTTGGCATGGTTGTAAAAGTAAGGTGAGTAGGTGTGGCTATTCAAAATCATTCCTTGACAAGTTTCAGATCGTAGACAGTGTGATTAACAAGTGTCAATAAGATTAAAGTTAGTGTAGTAGGGGCTTGAAAGGTGTTCTATGCCTACCTACAATATGATAGTTGTTTTGGATTGACCCAAAAATCAATCCATAAGCTGTCGCTCGTGGGGAATAAGAAAAGATCACCTTGCTGCAGCCACCATAAGCCCAAATTTAACAGTTAGTTTTCTTTATATGAACAAAATTTTGAATACAAATGCTCCCTTTCCACTTTCTCGTTCACTTGGTACATGAAAACTATATAGAAGTTACGTCCACCCAGGCCCACCTAGAGAAATGGATTCCTCGTTGGTCTATACGCAAGGCCCCCTCTGGTGTTAAGGTCATTTCATCATGGGAGTCACATATTATCTTCGATATAAAGAAGGAAGATTATGTTAAAGATTGAGATCCAGGCCCTAAATGTGATCGAGATCCATAACCAGCAGCATCAACAGTAGAACCTCTAGTAGCATCATTGTAAGCAACTCTTATTTCTCAAGGGAAAATCGCCATCTACTAGTGTAGACCGAGAAGAAATTAGTTCCATGTTTTTGCAAAATTAAGATAGAATCTTTTTAAATAGCAACTGAATAAACAATTATCCTGTCCACAACTATGTGCGAGTTTTGCATGTTCATATTTATTGGCGTTGTTTTTGGTAGAACTGTCGCTACATAATTGTAAATTTGTTGGTATGCACATTCCAAAAATCTTATGACTGGAGTGTTCGGAATCGATTATTATTTCAAATACCTTCATCTTATTTATTTCGTTGAAGTGGTTATGGTTCGTCATCAAAACTGTTTGTTTTTTTTAAAACATTTGTAGACTTCGCCACTCAGATCTTCTTTCTCCAATTGCAATGTAGTAGACAGTATATTCCTTAGGTTTTTATTTAAACATAAATTTATTTTTCTCGGTTGTTAAGACACCATAATAGAGTATTCTTATGAGATCTAAGATAAAAATGTTAATGGTTCTTAATATGATAAAAATGTTAATGGTTTTTAATATGATAGAATATAGTACCTAAATTGTGGAGAGACGTCCACTAAAACTTATACAAATATTTTCTAGGTTTAATTTTCCATTTAAGATGTGTCCACTAGGATAAAGATGTTATATATAACACTTGAAGAGATTAAGTATGGGGTGTAGAAACCTGAGCTAGTTGAACTAGTCGACCTGCCTTCAGTATTAGTCATCTTTATCTATTGGACAATTGTTCGTGAGTTGGTTTTTATTAGTTAACTGGTTTTGTAAATTGTTCACAACAAAAATGAGTAGTCTCTTAATATTCATTGACATTTAAAAGTGGAATTTTTACTTTAATATTGGATTAAAACTAACATAATTGAATGAAGAAGGTAAGTTTAGCAATGTTTTTTGAGAGTAGCAATATCGATGTCTTTTATGTATAATATTCATTGACATTTAAAAGTGGAATTTCTACTTTAATATTGGATTAAAACTAACATAATTGAATGAAGAAGGTAAGTTTAGCAATGTTTTTTGAGACTAGCAATATCGATGTCTTTTATGTATGGAGATTTGCATGAGATCTGTTAGTTCTAAGTAATTATTTTATATATATATATATATAATATTAAATTTATATAAGACTATTTTTAATTATAATTAAATTTTATATTTTTTAAATATTATTTGAGTAAACTTTTATATATAAGACTTTTTAATAATAATTATTTTATATTTTTTTAAATATTATTTGAGTAAACATTTTTATGTTTTCAATTTCACTAAAAAATTGGATTTAATTTGTTTATGAAAATATACTTGCGGCCAATTACATTGGACACAAGATAGTAAATTTAATGATGTCTTGCCATTATTGTTGCTTGTTACCAGTGATGCTACTCTCACTGAAGGTGGATATGCTAAAAGTGGGGAAGCTTACCTTAGTCAGGTGGCAGCAATTTTGTTTCTACGGTTGTTCATTTCTATTCTTTGAGAAGCTACAATTTTGTTTCTATGGTTGTTCTTTTCTATTCTGTGAGAACTAGAAACCACACCTGTGTAGATGAATTTAAGTTTCGATCAGCCATATATTTAGTGTATTGCATTCCTCGAATTATATCCATTTTCCTTGAAACACATGTAACCAATTTGCAATTCAATTACTATGAGAGAATTTATTTACTAATTTTTTTCATTGGGTGTTTTTGCTCTAGTTTTTCTGACCACTTGCCTTGTCTTTCACAGATAATGATGTTTTGATGCATCAACTCTTGGGTTTCTTGGGAATTCTTTTAGTGTGCAGACATATATTATTGCTTGGGAATAAACAATTATCGTTGCATAAGATAATCACCTTGGAAAATTTATGTAATTGTACACTCACACAATGTTCCTGTATTCCAAACATAGATAAATTCACTGGAAATATAAAGGTATACTCATTCACTGAAAATAGAAATACAACGTTGATTCTCTTAAAGTAAAGAAAGCATAAGTCTATATTATTTTAATGCCTTCTACTTGGACGAATAGGAAACCCATTGCAACTTGTTGTGTCATTTAGTCTTGTCCTTTTAAAAATAATAATGTTATACTATATAGTTTAAACAATAATAACAAAACAAATTTTAGGTTAAAAGTCATTTTCCGAAAAATAACTTTAGTATGACTTTATACTAATGTGTAAAATAATAACCAAAAAAAATAAAAAAAATAGGGTTTCTTGGGAATTCTTTTAGTGTGCAGACATATATTATTGCTTGGGAATAAACAATTATCGTTGCATAAGATAATCACCTTGGAAAATTTATGTAATTGTACACTCACACAATGTTCCTGTATTCCAAACATAGATAAATTCACTGGAAATATAAAGGTATACTCATTCACTGAAAATAGAAATACAACGTTGATTCTCTTAAAGTAAAGAAAGCATAAGTCTATATTATTTTAATGCCTTCTACTTGGACGAATAGGAAACCCATTGCAACTTGTTGTGTCATTTAGTCTTGTCCTTTTAAAAATAATAATGTTATACTATATAGTTTAAACAATAATAACAAAACAAATTTTAGGTTAAAAGTCATTTTCCGAAAAATAACTTTAGTATGACTTTATACTAATGTGTAAAATAATAACCAAAAAAAATAAAAAAAATAGGTTAAAAGTCATTTTCTGAAAATAACTTTACACTAATAACAAATTTTAGATTAAAGTTCATTTAATATATATATATATATATATATATATATATATATATTAATGTGTGAAAAATAGTAACACATTTTAAATGTGAAAAAGAATCATATTAAATAATGATAAAATGATAAGTTTTTGTAAGTTTGAGTGAATACCGATCTAATATTAGCAATCACCAAAAGTGGTATAGCAATACTAAATAACTTACCTCTATTTATAAATCAACCAATAGAATTTATAGTGAGTGGTATTGATAATGGATTTAAGAACACATATTTTAATGTTGTTCATTTCCAAATATGTTTTGCAAGGATTAAGCTACAATGCAACACTTGTTTATTTATAAAGGGCGATCATTTATAACTCCACCCATTTATATTTAAAAGCGACCTTTAATAAAATCAATCCCTCTTATAATTTGACTTATGTGTATAATAAGACAAAAGTCAACCACTCCTTTATAAATTTATCCACTTCATGTGTATCACCTCATAAAAAATTGACTCTATACCTTGTTTTTCCAAAAAAATAACAGGTTTAGCACTCGCATTGCACTATTTATAAGGATAGCTTGTGACAAATTTCTAAAATTGTCGCACCTTATAAAAGGATAGTCTGTGACACTTTGCTCCAAAATTTAGTTTCTAAAGTTTGTATGCGATTGTTGCACTGTCGCATAGGGACAACCTACGACAGTGTAATAAAATTGTCCTAAGTCGATTCACTCACATAGATCCGTGTCTTGAAATCACGCAAGCCCCCTCGGCTCAACTTACTCTGATACCACTTATTAGGTAGCAGAAGCATTAACAGAGCAAGATTAATGACAAGCATAAAAAATGAGAACAACAATCACACAATGAACATAGAGATTTACGTGGAAACTCAGTACAATGAACATAGAGATTTCCATATGTGCAAGAAGATTATTACGAAGTACGCAATACACGTTAAACCTGTTTATGGAAGTTTACCACGTATATGAATCTAGTTTGTCACATGGCATGTATTCTATTCACCTAAAGTTCCTTCCTATCATAACCAAGTGCTACTCCGAAATAGATTAGTCATGGTTCATCTTTATTTAAGTTAAGATAAATTAATTATATTAATAATTTATTGAATTAAATTAATTATATAAAAAAAATTATATAATGAAATGTTCTAAAACAAAAAAATAATATTAAAATTTGATTAAGTAATTACATAGGTTTTGATAAAGATAATTACATAAGTTTAGACATTATAACACTAGCAAACATATGGTATTGTGATTTCAGCCAAAACCTAGAATTTTATAAAATAAAAAAGGTTAAGTACAATGTTCAATGAATTTCAAAATTTTATTTTAAATTAAATTTTTTATTGTAATAATATTACTTTATTATACACACAAGTATGTATATAATTCATAATTTCATATTTATTTAATAATTTATTTCATTTCAAAAAAAATAAATTAAAATAATTTTATTAAAAAATCACACAAGTATGTATATAATTCATAATTTCATATTTATTTTATAATTTATTTCATTCCAAAAGAAATTAAATTAAGATAATTTTATTAAAAAACAAGAACTTTAAATTTTTTTATTAAACAAATATAAATTTCAGAAACATTTTTAACTAACTATATGTACAACTCATGGCTGTCCATCTCACCGACCAAAAAGACTGTGTATCACTACGCAGTTCCAACCCAAAATTGTCCTAAGGCCGTGCACATACATCAAAGATTTGGTACATTCATTAGTGTTTTTGTTCAATGATTTTACAGAGTTTTTTCAGCACTCCTTATATAAGTTATAAAAAAGTTATAAAAGGCATTAAGTAGCTAATACATGATTATGTGTAGTATTTTTATTGTTCATTTGTATTGTATTTTGTGTTGTGTGAGACTATGGTTTCTTTACAATATTTGGATATAAGGAGTTTTGATAATTCTAAAGAATTTTATCATATTGATAAATGTATATGATTCCATATAAAATTATTTATCTATGGAATTATAATTTGCATAGCTCTGTATATATTATTATCTGAAAACCTTTGTGTAATAACTTTTTTGTTTATTAAATGTAATTGTGTAATAACTTTTTTTGTTTATTAAATGTAATGAATAGGGGAAATTGATGTTTAGTGTATTTAGGAGAAGTTGAATTATTATCTATTTAATTAAGATATAATATTTATTTTGTTCACTTCAAGATATGATATTTATGTTGTTCACTTGAAAATAGCTTAAATTTCAATAATTATATTTTTATGAAATAAAGAAAGTTAAAGAGAGTCATTAAATTAATATAATGCCTAATAAATAGAGTTAATACGATGCATTTTCGTCCAAAAGATCTTCATGCAATATAGTTCTTTATGGCCAGTTTTCTTTTAAATGGGAAAAGGCTATTTTCTATTAAGTAGAGAGTCATCCATACAATGCATTCTTCATCTATTTTTGGGTATTAATATTGACTTTTTTTTATTTAGAGTATAACTATGCTCTCATTAATGCATATTAAGATTGGTTCTTTTTTATTTAGAATGTAATTATTTCTGATTAAAGTAGTAACATTTTATAAAGGTTAAACAATTACAATGTATTAAAAACGTTCAATTTGATTTGGAAAATATTAAAATAAATAAATTTTTAAATATAAATAATTTTTTATTAAAATAAAGTAGTAAGATAACAAATCAATAGGATGTAATTTTTATTTATTTCAAAAAACATAAGTGCATGGTTTGCACTTGGCAATCTGCATAGCCTCAATGACAATAATATCTAAAGCACAAACTATGCATTTTCTACCTATTATATTTGAATTTCAAGCATCAACCCAAATTTGAATGTTGCTATGTTGAATTAAATATTGTGTTGGCAATGTATTTTGTTATTAGTGTGTTTGCAATGTATTTTGTTATTACTCTTTCATTATGTTTTTTTTTTTTTTTTAATTTATTATTTATAATACAAATATTGGCTTCCAAATTTAGAAAATTATATGGAAATGTTTTATTTTGTATAAAGGTTAAGTTTTTTTCTTTTCTTTTTTCCACTACCTTACCTTATAGCATTGTCGGCAAACATTTGAGTCTACGAACAAAACTATTTTTCTAAAGGTTTCTGCATTATGTGATGCTAAACAAGTATCTGTTTAAGTAACCATTTTGTAGTCACCTATTTATGTGATGCTAAACAAGTATCTGTTGAAGTAACCATTATGCAGTCACCTATTGTAGAGTGCAATAAAGAGAATACAAAGCTAAGAAGAGAGGAAATAAACACTACCTCAAACAATGTTTTCAAATGATCGAGTTGTTTATCAACAACCACCTTTGGACCTTCCGTTGAGTCTCAACATGAAGTTGGCTCATGAAGATAGCTATGAAATTGAAATTGTCATTGGGACACGGATAAATACATTAACACAATTTTAATATTAATTTGGAATGGTTGAGAGCATATATCACCTATGCATTTGATGAGCTGAAAAAATGTCTACCTTCCAAGTGCTATGCATGCAACAACAAATATGACAAATGTCGTTATGCATGCAACAACAAATATGACAAATGTTGTTACATGGAGAACAAGGGAAACATTAGACTCTTTGTATGAGGTTGAAGGAGCTATCAATGACAATTGTTTAGATTCTACTGAGCTAAACTAAAGAATTAATTATTTTTTATTAACTTTATCATAAAAATAATTAATCAGATTTTTTTAAATTTCCCTATCTTTTGTAATTTTGGATCCCCCTACACTTAGTGAGGTTGCTCGTGTGGGCATCGAAGTCTTGGGGTGCATATAATATATTAAAGGTATTTGTCTAATGGGTTCTTCATGTTTCTTTATTGAAATATTCATATTTGTCCCTTTAATAAAGTATCTAACATACTCTTGTCATGCTCACCAAGGTAAACGAGCAAGCTATCGAAGAAGGGGTGGTCGACAAGTTATGACCAGAGCTTCTTGTAGACTAAAGTTGAAGTTAAAGCCAATTAAAATTGCCATCATGACATGACCAGAGCTTCCTGTAGACTATAGCAACTAAGATCCGACTAAAGTTAAAGTTGCCCAAAAAGTTTCCCAAAATAGATTACAGTCATTGCTTGTTTTGAATAAGAGATTAGTTTAGGTTGATAAGTTAACGATTCCAGTTTTGGTGAATTCCTTGGTCTAGAAAGTCTCATAGAGTGGGGTGAAGCGGCCAAGTCCTTCCACTTGAGTTTCATTGGAGAAGTTTTTTGCATCGAGGACGTGTATGAGTTCTCCACTAAAGACATTGTTGGCTCTATACCGAGTGGGTCGCTCTCTTCTTCTGTTTCTTCTCGCAAGCCAATGGCTGGTAATGTCACTAATTGTTTGTTTTTAGGCTTTTGAAGTTCGGCTAATGCGAGAATTTGGTTTTTCTATGGAGTTTGTTTTTTGGGGATTTTTGGGAAATTTCTTATGGTGTTTTTGGATTATTGGTGTGTTTCTTAAGGGGAGATGATATTCTTAGGGTTGTTGAGGCATTCCCAGTTGATGAAATTGGTGGCTTATCCCCAGTTGGTGAAATAGGTGGGTTAATGTTGTGAGGACTAGGAGAGGAAAGGTTATTGTTTAAATTGGTGGGTTATCCCCAGTTGGTGAAATAGGTGGGTTAATGTTGTGAGGACTAGGAGAGGAAAGGGTGTTGGTTAAAGAGTTTATGCCCAAATGAAATATGGAGAACCATCTTTTCAGACATTTTTCCAAAGATTTTCTTAGTAATATGTGAGTTCTGGTTAAACATATTAATTTCTTTTTAATTAACTCTTTAAATTACAAAATTACGTATTTCTAATTATACTCAGAAAAATTATTTTTTTCATTTTTTCTTCTCTTCGCTAGAACCATCTTTTCAGAAATTTTACCAAAACTTTTTTTAATAATATATAACTTGTTCGTATTAAATTTATTTTATTTTAATTAACTCTTTAAATTAAAAAATTATTTATTTCTAACCATACTTACTAAATTCAATTTTTTTCTTCTTATAAAGAAAACAAATATTTCATATTATATATGTAATATGGTCGGTCGACCAAACATTTGAAATTTGTTCACTTGCTTCAACACATGCCCGAATGTAAGAAACTGTGGAAATCATTCTATAAGGCAGTTCAAGCGAGTCTTCGAGTGAATGAAAGAAGTGTGTGTCACTATCGCCTAGGGCATTGTGATATAGGTAAGGCATAACATATTGAAAGCAAAATACAATCAATAAGGTGCTCGTTTTGAACCATGTCCTAGTTAGACCTAATACGAGTTACCTCCTCTGTTTTCTCAATCTCTATTACTGGGGACTTTAATACATACATGAGACTCTATTACCAACGTCTTTGATTGCTTTGTTCTGGCCCATGCAAGTCATTACTCCAAGAGAAGACAACTCTATTTCTAGTGGGAGATCTTGCCAAATCTTCTACTCGGTATTCTAGGAGAAAAGGTACAAAGTACTATCTAATGAATTGCACTATTCGATAATGTAGTAGGAATGGGTCTGGCGGTAGATTAACCACGTCACCTGCACCCATATATGTGAATAAATTCATAAACGTAATCTTTTTGGACCTCCTAAGAAGAAAATGGAAGTTACCTGACTTAGAAAAGTAGTTGGTGGGTTGATTAGCAATGAACCTGAACCATCGATAGTTGAAGGTCCTCTCACTATGGTTGCAATATTTTGTTTTTTAATCATATATTATTGTTTCTTAATCATATATTATAAATCTTTTATTAGTTAACATGAATGTGTATTGTAATAGGTTAACTTGTGAGCATTTCAAATTGTGAACCACTCCTCCTGTGGGAATAGGGTTGTAATACTTTGTTTTTTAAGATTTTGGTTGTTTCTGTTTAACTACTAGCACCAAAGTAGGAAGCATGACCAATTAAAGTTTTGGCTTCTTGAATGTAGGTCCGGGAAATGGTAAAACTGCAATTGGAACTAGTTAGGGTTTAGAGCTCTAGCAACTGGTTGCTATGCTCTAGCACCTGGCCTCGTTGAGGGTGAATAAATCTAACTCAATCATTTTATATGAAAAACTATTGAGTTTATTTATGTATATGAGAAATTTCTTATGCATAGTTCGGGGAAATGGTAAAACTACAATTGGAATTAGCTAAGGTTTAGAGGAACTCTACCAGTTGTTTCTATGCTTTGTGCCTGGCCTCATTGAGGGTGAATAAAGCTAACTCAATCATCGTATATGAGAAACTATTGAGTTTACTTATGTATATGAGAAATTTCTTATGTTTAAAAATTTCCATTTGCATAGAGTTCACATTTGAGTTTACTCTCGTACTTGGGCAGGGAGACATGGACGTTAATATATGCTCATAGTAGTTAAAGCAGAAACAACAACAAGAAACTCAACTTTGATTGATAACAATATTACCAACTTAACTAGAACTTTGTCGAGTTCTCATTTTTTCAAGGATCACATGTTTTACCTTGCTTTTAAAAATGGTGCTACCCATAGCACCCCCTCCCTTTTTAGGTGGTATTTTGATATTTTAAATTTTATGATCCATAATATTTCCACATTATTTTTTTTAAATGTTTATTTTTCAACTGTGTTTTTAGTCATTTTTCCATACTTCTTTCCATCTTAAAATATTTTTTTACCATTTATTTTTTTGAAATTAAAATTTTTCATAGTATTGTGTCTGCTTAATTAATTTATAGTTCCATACTTTTAAATATAGTGTAAAACATCATTTTTAACAAATTGTTTACCTTTACTTCAATAAATAAAAAATAATTGTAATTAAATAATACTATTTTTGAATATTTAACCCAATTTTTTTTTTATTTTGTTTTATAAATTAAAAACTAAAAAAACTAAAGAAAATAAAACAATTGAAATTAATAAAAGAAAATTTAAAAATTTAAAAGAAAAATTATATTAAAACAAATAAAAAATAAAAACTTAAAAAACTAAAGAGCAAAAAACT
>SNQJ01S0000591.1:0-81503 GCA_010110895.2 Picea sitchensis
AGTGCCTTCATTGCATTTACCATTTCTTCTACTCTCATAAAGTATTTTCCAACAGTTTCATCTTCCTTCATATTCAGCTATTCAAACTGTATTTTGTAGGTTTGAAGCTTTGCATCCTTTACCTTCTCATTACCCTCATAACTGCTAATGAGTTTGTCCCACATTTCTTTGGCAGTTCCTAGGTGCATAACTTTTACGAATTATTCTTCTGCAAGCCCACTCAAGATAGCATTCATAGACTTAGTGTTGAAGCTAAATTCTATTTTGTCATCCTTATTAGCTAGCACAACTGGCTTTACATAACTAGTATCTACCACATCCCAGACATCTGCACCTAAATCCATTATGTAGGTTCTCATTCTAACTTTCCAGAAGGCAAATTTTGTTCCATTGAACAGAGGGGCCTTATTGGTTTAATTTCCTTCATGGTTTGACATGTTTAAGCTCTAGGATCTACCCTTATATAAAAGGGGCCAGCTCTGATACCAATTGTTAGACAACTGAGAGGGGGGGGGGTGAATCAGTTGTCACCATGCTTAAACAATTATGCTTCTTTTTAAAATCTTTACAAGGCACTCAAATATGATCACAATAATGCAGAGAAATAAGTAAAGGAACATTCAGCATCAGTCACATATATGAGAAAGACAGATACAAATAATTCCCGAGGAAACCCATACAGGGTAAAAACCTCTTTTTCTTTATATGATAAGTATTATCTACATTCTTTACATTATCATACATATGAGAACCAACTCATTGTGAGGCTACAACCTCTGGTTTTGCAAGCTGCAACTTGCTGAGAGCACCAACTCTCTATTTTATCTAGCACCCACTAGAAGGAAGTACCAACCCCCTAGTTTCTCTAGCACCAACTAGAAGGAAGCACCAACTCCCTAGTTTCTCTAGCACCAACTCCCTGCATTCAAGCACCCACTTGAACCTTTGAGGACACCAGTCCTCCCTAGCACCTCCCAACCACCCTGATATACAAATTCCTTGTTACTAAAACTTATTACAGTGATATAAAGTTATTCAATGGCTTACCAACCTTGTCGTTGTTCTGTTACACTACTCTTCTCTTCTGCATCAGTGTCTTCTACACACCCCTTGCACTTTCTGTTCTTTTGCCTTTTATAACCATATCCCTTCAATGCAGCCTTCCTCTATTGTGCATTTATGCACCTGAGCTCTGCCTCCTTTCTCACACTTGAATCCTTCCCCACGACAACAACACTCATCTCTTCTTTGTTCAACATTCTTATAGTCCATGTGCTCCTTGTGCATGCAATATTTTCCATGCCTCTGCATGCTCACACCGCGCCAAATCTCCTGCACATCTCGAGTGATTTTCCTGATCATCGCAACTCTTCAGCTTCTCTGGTGGTTTCTGCCACACGTTCAGTGTCATTGGGTGTTCTACTGAGATTCCTCAACCTCTATGGCAGTTGAGACTCCTCGTCTTCTCTAGCACAGTCGAGCTTATGCCTTCTATTTCAGTTACAGACTTCAATGCTCATCCATCTGTCAATCCCCCTAAAAATCGTCTTGCTTATCTGGACAAAGATTAGAGACTCTTCATCTCCTCTGGCGATCACACAGAGGTCTCTTAGAATTCTCTAGCAGAGTGCATCAATGGTTTCTAGCAGTTATACTGTGACGTGCTACACTAGCCCTCCAATATTGTTCAAATCCACCTACACCATTGGATTGATTCCAAGGGATCTTGCATTCATTTTGGCATTTCAGCTTTCGGCAGTTCGGCATTCATGTGACCACCTGTCTCGACATTCCCAAACGCGATCCCCGAAAAGGAGCTTGGTTGCTCTAGCTCTTTCGTCCATCTCCCGCTGATGTGACCAAGGGTTGTGACAAAAAATAAAGGAGATCATCTAACTCATTTAAGATCTATTCTACAGCGATGCCATAAGTACGGCATTTCTTTAAATCCTAAAAAATTTATCTTCGCAGTAGAACAAGGTAAGCTCCTCAGATTCATTGTTTCAAATGAAGGGATAATTATCGACCCTGAAAGGACCCAAGTCATTTCGAAACTTCCCCCTCCCTCGTCAAAAAAGTCCATGCAATCTTTCTTAGGACAGATAAACTTTGTTAGGATATTCATCCCCGGCTTTTTAGAAATGGTGAGACCATTACAAAACTTAATAAAAAAGGATGTACAGTACCATTGGGGACCTTTAGAAAGTCAGTATTTTGATTCAATAAAAAAGGCTATAATAGACGCTCCTTCTCTAATAAGCCCTGATTTTTCGCAAGACTTCACCCTCTACACATTTGCCTCTGACTGGTCTTACGCTATTTTCCTAACTCAACAGAATGTCGAAAACAACGAAGTCCCAATTGCCTTTATGAGCTCAGCCTTCAAGGGAGAAGAACTTAATTACCCAGCAGTAGATCATCAAGCTTATGTTGTTTTTAAAGTAGTAAAACACTTTCGATCTGATTTGTTGAAATCTAGGACGAAAATCATTGTCCCTTACCCTGCTGTCAGAAATTTGTTAGTACAGAAAGAACTAGGCAAAAAACGGGCAAACTGGGTCACATCCTTACAAGAATATGGAATAGAAATCACCCCAGCACAAATTGTTAGAGGCCAAGTTTTATGCAAGTTGGTTGTCGATTCAGCTATAGGACAGCAAAATGAAATTGATATGTTAATTCCAGATTAGCACGATCAAAATCAAATATGTTGTGCACAAAACCTTACTAGTCCTTGGTACGACGACTCTAAATGTTTTCTTATACATGGATCAGCTCCCTGTCACCTTGATCCCAAAAAAAGGAGTGCACTAATATTAAAATCTGCTTCTTTTTAGCTGATTAACAATATTTTGTTTCGCCAAAATTTCGATGGAATACTTATGCGTTGTCTTGAAAAAGATGAAGCAGAAAAAGTCTTATTGGAGTTACATGCAAGGGAAGCTGGTGGGCATTTTGGTGGAGACACCACCACCCACAAAGTATTAAGAGCAGGTTATAACTGGCCTACCCTTTTCAAATATGCGCATGCCTTATGCCGCAAGTGTGTGGTTTGTAAAAATGCATCTGGACGGATACAGAAACCAGCATTCCCATTGCAACCAGTTTTGGTAGACTCCCCTTTTCAGTAGTGGGGCCTGGATATTATAGGCCCAATCAATCTGGCATCCTCGCAGCAGCATAAATACATCATAACAGACACAGATTATTTCAGCAGTTGGTTCGAGGCTGCCCCATTAAAAACTGTAAATACCAACCAGGTAATAACCTTCCTGAATTCAAATATTATCACTCATCTTGGTATTCCTGAATTCCTGGTATTTGACAATGCTTCCTATTTTTCATCTCTTGAAATGAGCGATTTCGCTCTGGAAAAAGGAATAAAATTAAAGTACTCTGCTAGCTATTACCCCCAAGGCAATGGTTTAGCGGAATCAACTAATAAAAACCTGATCAAAATTATCAAGAGAACGGTCTCCGAAGACCATAAAAATTGGCATAATGCACTATTGAACGTAATCTGGGCTGACAGAGTAACTCCTAAAACTGTTGTGGGTAATTCACCCTTCATTCTCATTTATGGCAAGGAAGCGATTCTTCCACCGCATGTCCTTCTTCCATCTTTTCAGTTATCACAGAAGGTGCAAGAAGAAGATTTCCCTCCCTTGGAGAGCCGGATTAACACTTTGTTAAAGTTAGAGGAAGTAAGGGCTCAAGTGAAACAAAAATTGGATCAACATCAACTCATTGTTAAAAACTGGTTTGATTCCAATTCTGCCTCTGACAGAAATTTTGAGGTAGGCGACCTTGTCCTTAAATGGGACAAACCTCATGAGGGAAAAGGAGAGCATACTAAGTTTCAGAACTTGTGGTTGGGACCATTTTTTATTGCTGAAAAACTGGGTCCCAGTTCTTTTCGCCTACAAAATTTAGAGGGACATCCAGACACCTTCCCGGTGAATGGACAAGCTCTAAAAAAGTATTTCACCTGATGACGCTCCCATACACCCTTTGTAAATGTTTGTTTTTCTTTTATGGTTTGTTTTGGTTTTCATTTCTGCGTATCGGTCTTTCTTTTTGAAACACACATGCCTACACCAAGGGCTAGCTCAGACAAAGAAAATAGAAAACCTCCCCTAAAAACTGACTGCTGAAAGTTGTCAAAACATCAATAGTTGTATTTCTCTGAAATTGTAGCCTTGTTAAAGATGACTTTTTGTTTGAAAAGCATTTTCTTGGTTTCAATCTGCAATTGAAAGTATTAACGACCATCTATAAAAATCATTTTTACGATGTCGCTATTCTTTAAGAGAACAACTCAACGATGTCTCCCTGTTCTTGAAAGTCGATTTAATTAATAAACTATTTCTAGATATTGATGAAGGACAACTCGAAAAAAATTCAAGGTCTGTGACATATCAAGATGTGTTAAAAAACTACAATTTTTCAGCGTCACGCCGCTCTATTGAATATCTTTAAAACTATAATATAAACTTTCAGAGAGCTGTGGGAAGTGCTTGTAAACCCGTCGGGACACTAAACAGGCCTGCTGGCAGCGGGTAAATGCATGCATGATGCCAAGATAACTTTGTCGGGGTACTGAACAGGCCCACTAGCAGCAAAGCAATGTCAGGTAAAAGAAAATTCTTAGATATGGATTTTGTTTTGGCCTTAAACATCCTTCGTTCTGATCTAAAATTTATTGACAGGATACAGACATCAGAGTGGGTTAATTGACATCTCTGTTGAGGCTATGGACGCATGTTGGCAGCAGCGGACATGTAAATAGTATTGAATATTTTAACTTAACATCGTGGCTCTCTTTTTCCAAGATTGTAACCAGTTTTCGTTTCTTTAAAAATAAAAGTTGTATGAAACTGGACTGCATTACAATTATTTGAGATGTTCAAATAGATTTTCGGTTGTTTTCGATTCGAAGTTTTTCAGATTATTCTAACCTGAACTTGTTCATGTGACAAATATAACTTCTTCTCCCAGCATGTCTCCATTGTTGGCAACAATTATATAATTATTATTTTTATAAGTTGCCTACACAGGGTCTATGAAATTTTATTACTCTTCATGAGAATTTCCCTAAACGACAGTTGTAAATCATCGCTTTTTACTTATCGTCTACTCATACTTCATTTTCATGTCTGAAAGCATGAAAACTCACAACTATCGTTACCATTTTGTTTTAAAGTTTCATTGAAGGCAAATGGTTTATTTAATATGGAGTTTGATTCTTTGCCAGGAAGGTATCACCCTGGTTTTTTTTTTACCCTATCAACTCATAAGCATGCCTAAGAGATTGATAGTCCTAAAAAACGAAAGACCCCACCATTTGATATTGTTTGTATTGGTTTTGGTTTGATCTTTGATCACATTTCTTTCACAAAACTTTTGATTATTCATTTACCCAACTTTGTAATCAAAATATGATGTGCACACTTATGTTTTTTTTTGGGTACTTTCGTCCTAGCATGTACTCAATATCAAGGTGGGATATGATGTACAGGTTGCGAATACTTATTAGGATGGTCTCGGCTTTCACGAAACTCTTCACACACGTTTTGATTAAAACTTCCTGCCCATCGTTTGAGTCATTACAACATGTTTTGTTAAAGCTCGGGGCTATGGCTCTGTTTCATTTTTGCAAACCCTACCTATGTGTTGTGTGTTAATTACCCTTTCATTCAGTGTGGTTCCGGTGGTAAGGGTTGAACCGAATGGTATCCAAACCCTGCTCTCATATGATAATGCTAGGGAGGATTTGGAAAGGAATGGTTGGCATATTTTCATCAAAAAGTTTCAGGGTTTTAATCTTCAGGTTGCCCAAGAGTTCGCCTTAACCTTTGATGGTTGCACGGAAAAAGTCGGTGATGTGCAATTGAAAGTAACTGAAGAGTTCCTGAGTCAAGCCACGGGATTTCCAGCGGGTGGTCAGAAATGGTTCAAAAACGCGAAAGTGGAGGAATTCCCTTGGACTTTACTATTTACCTCACGAAAAATAACCAGCTATGATAGAGGTATGCCAGTTTCGTTCCTGAAAACTCGTGGCATGATTTACTCTATGTAGTGAAGCAATTTATCACATGTGAGGGACAGTTCAGACTGTTTTTTCTATATCATTTACACCTACTTATGAGTTTTATTTGTTTTCCATTGAATATGCCTTATTGCCTACTCAAAAGTCTATATAAAATGGGGAAAATATTTAAGAAACAGAGGTCAGATTCAAGTCTATTTCATCATGGCCTGATTAAAATCATCCTCGTGCATCAGTTAGAGTCGAAAAATGACTTTAGGGATTCGTTTATTATGCGAAATGGTTTTGGTAACACTGAATTGGGAGAGGTAGATAAGCCAGTCATTTAGGAAACCCTTATGAACCCGACAGCACCTCTTCCACCTCCCCAAGCTTGTGATTTTTTCCCTAACAGTGAACCCTCCAACTACCCTAAAGTCATTCAACGGGATAGTCAACCGGTTACACATCCAAATGATCGTATTAAAATTGTTAAGAAACCTATAGGAAAGAAGTTAAAAGGTAGTGTTGATGTCAATTTCAAAAACAAAAGATATGGTTGGTTAATTTCTCGAAGTCTTCGAAATAATACAAACTCCCGTGCAAACCCGATCACCATGATTGAAGTTAACAAAAGCTCAGATTCTAAAATTGACAAATTCCTTGCAGAAGAAGTTCCTGTGTCATTCAGGCTATACTCTAACCGACCCTATAACTATGTCGATAATTTGTCTCCTTGTTTGAAAGATAACCCAGAGTTTCCTGGTATCCAGCTCTGTAATAAATCTACTATCCATATGGAAGGTTCTCTGACCCGTAATCTTGTTCGTTCTAATGCAAACACCTGACAATCACAATGTGATGTATGCCTATCATGGATCGACAGATACTATACCGATGTCACATTTCTACAGTCACGGGTCAAGTTTTTAAGAGACCAGGTTGATATGTTAACAAACGAAAACAACAGGCTTGAATTTATCATCCAAGGTAAGGAAAAGTGTTTGAAAACCACAAGTCATGTGATTTTCAAAAATGTAGAGGCGGTTACAGCTATCGTCTACTCCAAACTTTCATGATACGATTTGGTTTTATGATTAGAGGTATGATTTTGTTAGCATGATTATTGTCATTCTTAAGTTAGGATATTTGGTTTGATTGAATAAACTATTTTTATTTTAATATTAGCCTATTTTATTTATACAATAAAATGAGATTTCATTTGCTATTATAACTAGCTACAGAATCCCAAGATTTTGTAGCCAGTTAAGAAAATTCGAATTGTTTGATTTGATGGCAGAAAACATATCTGAGATCTTCCTATTTTATTTTGTTTTCAGGATAATTAAGGAGCCCATGATTTCAAAGATGATATGAGGCACTTTTGAGATCTCTCAACCATATCTATTATGTATTTTGAATAAACAGAATTAGACTGTTGGTAGTTTTTTTATATCTAGTGAAATCAAGGTGGTTGCATCCCACTTTATTTTTGAAACCAATTTGATCTTATGAATAGGAAACAGTTATGTTTCCTTAAACCTATATAAACATATCATTTTGTAAACATTGCATCATCTCGTCCTGGGGCAAGAGTATGGGTGGTTTACCACAGACTTGAATGGAACAGAATGCACGTTACATCTTTAGCTTTTCTGTATGATGTTTTGATTTAAGCTATGTTTACGTCGATTTGATAATAGATGGTGATTGCTTTCGTCGTCATGATTTATTGCAAGTTGATATGGTTCATTTTATATGTTGTCCATATCTTATGTTCCAGATACAATACAGAGTGATCATTAATTCGATACAAAATCTGAGAGTTATCTCTGATGTCTTATTGAATGTTTAACTACAAGCTCTTACAAGAAGATTTATATTATTGTGGTCACTTGTAAATCATAAGATCACTGTAACTGTGTTCATTTTATGTTTTGTTACCAAAATTCAATCTCCAGCGCGTTGTTTCGCCTTTGTTCAGAACAACCTTAAGATCCGTTGCAGGTTTACTTCATGGATAAAGTGGTTGGATATTCTCTATCGAACAGATATTGGATGTGTTAATAGGTTAGTTTGTTATTTTATTTTATTTTCTTGTTTATTTTAGAAGTTCTATATATAAATAGTATGATTTTTCATTGTCTATAATTTTCAGTTCGATTAAGTACTTTAATATTTGATTTCTTGAATGTATACATCCAAGAAAACAAACCAAAAAATTAAATAGTATTTTCACTTTCTATATTACTGTTGTTATAAGAACTAATTTACACTTGATTTTTACGAGTTTAGATTAAAATTCGTATTTTGTACTGATTGTATATAGAATTATTATACATATATTGTTTAAATAAATTGTACATATATATACATTAGATATAGATACTACTGATTGTAATTTATTAAGTTATTGTATTTCCTTTATTTATTTTTTCGTTTTCTTTAGAACTTAGATCGGCCAACGGAGCCGCTAAACCCATCGGAGTGAATTAATCCAAACGGCTTGGGTTAATTAGACAACACCGGACCAGATTCACTCTTACAGTTGATGAGCGGTCAATTTTGCCCATCAACAAATGGCATTAGAAGGAGGGCCTCAAAACTATTAATGGCACGAGGAGGTCGCAAGACTCCTCCCCCAACTACCCACTCACCTATGGTAACTAGAATTCGTTCAGACGATAACATTGTCCCTCAAAAAGAAACCACATCAAATGAAAATCCTCGTATCATCGTTGAACTAGTAACTCCAAACCCCCTAGGGGGCGACATACAAGGAATTGTTCATCAATCCCTCAAAAGAACGCACAGTGCCTTGGCTCGTATTAGACAACCAAGTCGGACTTTGAACCAACCATTAGACTTCTCTGATATCAGGGAGAAACTTGGAGGTACTAATCTTACCTTAAATCCTACGGATCTAGATCATATACTCACTCCTGCAACAGGAGGACATGGTATTCCACCATCACCACCCCCTTCATATCCTTCTTCTTCTGCAAAAGAATCCTCAAACGAAGGCAGTTCCTCATCTCAGCCTTCGACACCACACACACCTATGGCCAATCTAAACAATCCCGCCAGACCATGGCTCGACCAATATGCAGTGGCCATATCTGGGCCCCAGCATCCTTTACCTAAACACCCAGAGAAATGGCTCCCTAAATTTGACCCAGACTCCAAGACGATTGTTGAAGATCATATCAAAAAATTCATGCTAGCCATTAGGCTCCGTAGTGTCGAACACGAAGACATAGTATGTAGCCTTTTTCCCTACACCTTTGAAGGTAATGCCTCTACCTGGTTCTTTTCCCAACAACCCCACACCATTGTGTCATGGGATAAATTCGAGTCCTGTTTCCTTGAGAAATTCAGAGATGACAAATCTCCTGAAGTTCTGGTCATAGAACTCTCTAGTTTGAAGATGAACCCTAAAGAAAAGATAAAAGACTTTAATCAAAGGTTCCTGACGTTAAAGAATCAAATCCTCATGGACTCGATGCCTGCCGAAAACCTTATCATCGCATACTACACGAAAGCCTTACATCAAAACATAGTGATTTGCGTAAAAAGGTTCAAAAAAGCCACATTGTTAGAATCCTTCGAAGAGGCGAGTCAACTTGAGAAATATATTCTCAGCCTAAAATACAATACCTTTAACGAGGCAGAGACTATTTCTTCCTCCAAGAAAAAGATCAAAATCCTTCCTAGACCCCCAAAACAAAACTCAACCAAATAGTTCGTATCTAGAAAACTTACATAAGGTCGTTCAAAAGTTGTCTAATCAAGTTATAGATTTAAAAAGATCAACTGAAGAAGCTCCTTCGAGCAAAGGACCCTACAAACCTCCTTTTAGAAAGCCTTTTCCCACAAACCGACCTAACACAAATTTTGAAGGCTTAAACCTAGAGAGCTTACAATTTGCTATTCAAACGATTCTAGAGGCACATGATAACTTGATTCCTCCCGAAATTACTGAAGAAGTAGCTGAACAAGAAATAGTAGAAGAAGAGGAATCCTCTCCAAACATTTTCGGACATTTTTCAGATAGCATTTTTCAAGCTAATTTCGAAACAGTGCATCCTTACAATACCAGGAGCAAGACATCAAATAAGTCTTCTTCTGAAATTGTAACTAATGCACCTCCAAAATAGTCTAAACCAATTGAGACTAAAGAGAATTCAGCAGCCCCAAGTTTAGATTATGATTTGATTGAGGACCTAAAAAAACTTAGGGCTAACATTTATGTTTACGAATTATTAAAAATCTCTTTTCTTCTACAAAAGATGTCACAGAATAATGCAAAAAAACAGCAAAAAAAGAAATCAAAACAGCAATCTGAACAACAACAATATTGCTGAAAACAACCCCAAAACACCTCAAAAGGTCTCCGCCAAAACGACGTCTGAGCCTCATGATAAAAGAGACCTTCCTGTAAAAAGTGTAACAAATGTAGATAAACTAGTTTCAGGGGCTCCGATTAAAAAATAGCAAACTTTTGTTGTTAATACTCGCAGAAATGTCCCTCCCTTTTTGTTGACTTTTGAAATTTTCAATAGGAATGTACATAACTGTATGGTAGATTCAAGTGCATCATCTAACGTAATGCCTTCATCTGTGTGTCAAAAATTTAATGCTGAAGTTGAACCGTCTAGCCTGAAAGTTATTCAGCTTGATCGAACTAGTGTTAAAGTGATAGGTGAATTAAAAAATGTGCTTATCAGATTATCGTCTAATCCTAAAGTCAATCAGGTGATTGATATCATTGTCATAGATATCCTAGAAGTATATGGTTTGTTTTTAAGTAGAGATTGGTCAGAGAAATTACATGGCTCTTTTGCAACGGATTGGTCTCACTTATGGCTGCCCGAAAATGGGAAGCCTAATAGAATCAAGGTAAATAGTGAGCGTTATCTTAAGTTCATGGTAACTGATTTAAATGATCCTAATGAACCATTCACTGCTTCCGCAAATTCACCTGAAATACAGGGGATGGACACTTTTTTCGGCAATTTCATATCTGACTACCATTACTGACCCGGAACAGCAATCCGAAATTATGACATGCACACAGTCGATAGCCTTCTCTCAGTGGCCACATGCACCTGACAAAAATCAAATATGGTCTCTTTACTTCGATGGGTCAAAATCTAAGGAAGGAGCTGGTGAAGGGTGCGTGTTCATTGATCCAGTAGGTAACAAGACTTTGATTGCTTGTTGGTTAGAATTCGAATGTAAAAACAACACGGTCGAATATGAGGCACTCCTGCAAGGTCTCAGAAATGCACTAGATTTAAACATTCAGAATTTGACTGTCTTTGGTGATTCAGAAATCGTGGTTAGACAGGTAAAAAGTTCTATCCACTGTTTATCTTTGCACCTTAAAAGCTATCGGACTAAGGTATGGAATTTGATGAACAAGTTTTTTTTGTTTAACATAAATTCTATTCCTAGATTGAATCATTATGAGGTTGATTTGTTAGCTAACGTCGCTTCAAAACTTTTTCCTGCAAAAGGCCTATCTCCAAATGCATTTTCCTTCGAATTATTGTTCAGAACATCCGTCCCAGACAATATCAAAAATTGGAGAGTCTTCGATGACGATCAACAGATCATTAGTTTTCTACACATGGAAGAGATTTTCCAGGGCGCAGTGATCGACGAATGTACCCACGACGAAAACCTTCATGATTTTATGGTAATACCAGATCCAAGATCCTCAGAATCTGCATCGTACATGGTAAACTCTATCCCAAAATCTATGGTTAGCTTAGAAAAATTTTATGATCTTCACGATAAGTTCAGAAAATCAGTGAATTGTAAAACGAATAGTTCTTCCTTGACACATGAAAAGTTAAATTTGGGAACTAAAGACAACCCACAATGCATCAATTTGGGGTTGGGATGTTCTGAGCAAGAAAAGGTAGAATTTATTAATCTATTTAAGGAATTTAAAGATGTCTTTGCCTGGACATACGATGACCATAAGACTTTTGATCCTAACATCATACAACACATTATTCCCATGAAACCCCAAACCCAACCTTTTCAACATAAGCTAAGAAATATGCACTCAAATATTGAACCAATAGTCAAGAAAGAATTAAACAAACTCCTGAACGCTAAAATAATCTTCCCAGTAAGGCACACACAGTGGGTCTCTAATCTTGTCCCTGTGAAGAAGAAGAGTGGTTAAATCTGACTATGTGTTTCAAAATCTCAACCGGCGTCGATAAAGGCAAACCTGTCCCTCCCATGCAGTGAGATCCTTCCAGCAATTATGCGGTTACGAAAAGATTATCCTTGTTGGATAGTTTTCAAAGGTATAACCAAGTCCTTATGTCTCCCCGGACCATCTCAAAACTACTTTCACTACCCCATGGGGCACCTATACTTAGAAAGATGTCGCTAGATAATGTACCCCATGGGGCACCTATGCTTATAGAAAGATGTCCTTTGGGCTCATAAACGTCGGTGCCACTTTTCAAAGAGCGATGGATATCTCTTTCCATGGCTTAATCAATCAATATGTAGTATTTTACCTAGATGACGTAACTGTCTTCTCAAAAAATAAAGGAAATCAACTAGCTCATTTAAGATATGTTCTACAGCGATGTCGTAAGTACGACATTTCTTTAAATCCTAAAAAAAAATTCTTCGCAGTAGAACAAGGTAAGCTCCTCGGATTCATTGTATCAAACGAAGGGATGATTATCGACCCTGAAAGGACCCAAGTCATTTCGAAACTTCCCCCTCTCTCGTCAAAAATGTCCATGCAATCTTTCTTAGGACAGATAAACTTTGTTAGGAGATTCGTCCCCAGCTTTTCAGAATTGGTGAGACCATTACAAAACTTAATAAAAAATGATGTGAATTACCATTGGGGACCTTTAGAAAGTCAGGCTTTTGATTCAATAAAAAAGGCTACAATAGACGCTTCTTCTCTAATAAGCCCTAATTTTTCGCAATACATCACCCTCTACACGTTTGCCTCTGACCGATCTTACGTTGTTGTCCTAACTCAAAAGAATGCTAAAAACAACGAAGTCCCAATTTCCTTTATGACCTCAGCCTTCAAGGGAGAAGAACTTAATTACCCAGTAGTAGATCACCAAGCTTATTCTATTTTTAAAGCAGTAAAACACTTTTGATCTGATCTGTTGAAATCTAGGACGAAAATCATTGTCCCTTAACCTGCTATCAGAAATTTGTTAGTACAGAAAGAACTAGGCGAAAAAAGGGCAAACTGGGTCACATCCTTGCAAGAATATGACATAGAAACCACGCCAGCACAAATGGTTAGAGGCCAAGGTTTATGCAAGTTGTTTGTCGATTCAGCTATAGGATAACAAAATGAAACTGATATGTTAATTCCAGATCATTACGATCAAAATCAAATCTGTTGTGCGCAAAACCTTACTAGTCCCTGGTACGACGACATTAAATTTTGTCTTATACATGGATCAGCTCCCCATCACCTTGATCCCAAAAAAAGGAGAGCACTAAGATTAAAATCTTCTTCTTTTCAGCTGATTAACGGTATTTTGTTTTGCCAAAATTTCTATGGAATACTTATGCGTTGTCTTGAAAAAGATGAAGCAGAAAAAGTCTTATTTGAGTTGCATGTAGGGGAAGCTGGTGGGAATTTTGGTGGAGACACCACCACCCACAAAGTATTAAGAGCAGGTTATTACTGGCCTACCCTTTTCAAATACGCCCATGCCTTATGCCGCAAATGTGTGATTTTTCAAAAGGCATCTGGATGGATACATAAACCAACATTTCCATTGCAACCAGTTTCGGTAGACTCCCCTTTTCAGCAGTGGGGCCTGGATATTATAGGCCCAATCAATCTGGCATCCTCGTAGCAGCATAAATACATCATAACAGCCACATATTATTTCACCAGTTGGTCTGAGGCTGCCCCATTGAAAGATGTAAATATCAGCCAGGTAATATCCTTCCTGAATTCAAATATTATCACTCATCTCGGTATTCCTGAATGCCTTGTATTTGACAATGCTTCATATTTTTCATCTCTTGAAATGAGCGATTTCACTCTAGAAAAAGGAATAAAATTAAATTACTCTGCTAGATATTACCCCCAAGGAAATGGTTTAGAGGAATCAACTAATAAAAACCTGATCAAAATTATCAAGAGAACGGTCTCCGAAAACCATAAAAACTGGCATAACACACTATTGAGCGCAATCTGGGCTGATAGAGTAACTCCTAAAACTGTTGTGGGTAATTCACCCTTCTTTCTCGTTTAAGGCAGGGAAGCGATTCTTCCACCGCATGTCCTTCTTCCATCTCTGCAGTTATCGCAAAAGGTGAAAGAAGAAGATTTCCCTACCTTGGAGAGATGGATTAATGCTTTGCTAAAGTTAGTGGAAGTAAGGGCTCAAGCAAAACAAAAATTGGATCAACATCAACTCATCGTTAAAAGCTGGTTTGATTCCAATTCTTCCTCTGACAGAAATTTTGAGGTAGGTGACCTTGTCCTTAAATGGGACAAACCTCATGAGGGAAAAGGAGAGCATACTAAGTTTCAGAACTTGTGGTTGGGACCATTTTTTATTGCTGAAAAACTGGGTCCCAGTTCTTTTCGCCTGCAAAATTTAGAGGGACAGCCAGACACCTTCCCGGTGAATGGCCAAGCTCTAAAAAAGTACTTCACCTGATGATGCTCCCATACACCCTTTGTAAATATTTTATGTTTTCTTTTACTTGTTGTTTGTTTTTCTTTTCTGGTTTGTTTTGGTTTTCATTTCTACTTATCGGTCTTTCTTTTTGAAACACACATGCCTGCACCACGGGCTAGCTCAGACAAAGAAAATAGAAAAACTTCCCCTCAAAAATGACTGTTGAAAGTTGTCAAAACATCAATTGTTGTATTTCTCTGAAATTGTAGCCTTGTTAAAGATGACTTTTTGTTTGAAAATATTTTTCTTAGTTTCAATCTGCAATTGAAAATATTCACGACCATCTATAAAAATCATTTTTACGCTGTCCCTGTTCTTTAAGAAAACAACTCAACGATGTCTCCCTATTCTTGAAATTCGATTTTATTAATAAACTTTTTCTAGATATTGATGAAGGACAGCTCGAAAAATTTTCAAGGTCTATGACATATCAAGATGTGTTAAAAAACTGGAATTTTCAGCGTCACCCCGCTCTATTGAATATCTTTAAAACTATAATATAAACTTTCAAAGAGTTGTGGGAAGTGCTTGTAAACCCACCGGGACACTGAACAGGTCTGCTGGCAGTGGGTAAATGCATGCATGACGCCAAGATAACTTCGTCGAGGTACTGAACAGGCCTGTTGGCAGCAAAGCAATGTCAGGTAAAAGAAAATTCTCAGAAATGGATTATGTTTTGGCCTTAAACGTCCTTCGTTCTGATCTGAAATTTCTTGACATGATACAGACATCAGAGTGGGTTAATTGACATCTGTGTCGAGGCTATGGACGCATGCTGGCAGCAGCGGCCCTGTCAATAGTATTGAAGATTTTAACTTAACATCGTGGCTCTCTTTTGCCAAGATTGTCACCAGTTTTTGTTTCTTTAAAAATAAAAGTTGTCTGAAACTGGACTGCGTTATGATTATTTGAGATGTTCAAACATCTTTTCGGTTGTTTTCGATTCAAAGTTTTTCATATTATTCTAACCTGAACTCGTTCATGTGACAGACATAACTGCTTCTCCCAGCATGTCGCCATTGTTGGCAACGATTATATAATTATTATTTTTATAAGCTGCCTACATAGGGTCTATGAAATTTTATTACTCTTCATGAGCATTTCCCTAAACGACAGTTGTAAATCATCGCTTTTTACTTATCATCTACTCATACTTCATTTTCATGACTAAAAGCATGAAAACTCGCAACTATCGTTACCATTTTGTTTTAAAGTTTCATTGAAGGCAAATGGTTTATTTAATATGGAGTTCGATTCTTTGCCAGGAAGGTATCACCATGTTTTGTTTTTGACCCTGTCAACTCATAAGCATGCCTAAGAGATTGATAGTCTTAACAAACGAAAGACCCCACCATTTGATATTGTTTGTATTGGTTTTGGTTTGATCTTTGATTACATTTCTTTCACAAAACTTTTGATTATTCATTTACCCAACTTTGTAATCAAAATATGATGTGCGCACTTATGTTTTTTTTTTGGTACTTTGGTCCTAGCATGTACTCAATACCAAGGTGGCATATGATGTACAGGTTTCCATTACTTATTAGGATGGTCTCGGGTTTCATGAAACTCTTCACACGCATTTTGATTAAAACTTCCTTCCCATCGTTTGAGTCATTACAACATGTATTGTTAAAGCTCGGGGCTATGGATCTGTTTCGTTTTTGCAAACCCTACCTGTTTGTTGTGCATTAATTACCCTTTCGTTTAGTATTTCTCCAGTGGTAAGGGTTGAACCAAACGGTATCCAAACCCTGCTCTCATATGATAATGCTAGGGAGGATTTGGAAAGGAATGGTTGGCATATTTTCATCAAAAAGTTTCAGGGTTTTAATCTTCAGGTTGCCCAAGAGTTCGCCTTAACCTTTGATCGTTGTAGGGAAAAAGTCGGTGATGTGAAATTGGAAGTAACTGAAGAGTTCCTGAGTCAGGCCACGAGATTGCCAACGGTTGGTCAGAAATGGTTCAAAAACGTGAAAGTGGAGGAAGTCCCTTGGACTTTACTATTTACCTCACGAAAAATAACTAGTTGTGGTAGAGGTATGCCAATTTCGTTCCTGAAAACTCGGTGGCATGATTTACTCTCTATAGTGAAGCAATTTATCACATGTGAGGGACGGTTCGGACTATTTTTTCTATATCGTTTACGCATGCTTATGAGTTTTATTGGTTTTCTGTTGAATATGCCTTATTACCTACTCAAAAGTCTATATAAAATGGGGAAAATATTTAAGAAACAGAGGTTAGATTCAAGTCTATTTCATCATGGCCTGATTAAAATCATCCTCATGCATCAGTTAGAGTCGAAAAATGACTGTTGGGATTTGTTTATTATGCGAAATGGTTTTGGTAACCCTGAATTGGGAGAGGTAGATAAGCCAGTCATTGAGGAAACCCTTGTGAACCCGAAGGCACCTCTTCCACCTCTCCAAGCTTGTGATTTTTCCCCTAATAGCAAACCCTCGAGCTACCCTAAAGTCATTCAATAGGACATTCAACCGGTTACACATCCAAAGGATCGTATTAAAATTGTTAAGAAACCTACAGGAAAGAAGTTAAAAGGTAGTGTTGATGTCAATTTCAAAAACAAAAGAGATGGTCGGTTAATTTCTCGAAGTCTTCGAAATAAGACAAACTCTCGTGCAGACTCGATCAACATGATTGAAGTTAACGAAAGCTCAGATTATGAAATTGACAAATTCCTTGTAGAAGAAGACCCTATGTCATTCGAGCTATACCCTGACCGACCCTATAACTATGTTGATAATTTGCCTCCTTCTTTGAAAGATAACCCAGAGTTTCCTATTATCCAGCTCTGCAATAAATATGCTATCCATATGGAAGGTTTTGCGACCCGTAATCTTGTTCGTTCTAATGCAAACACCTCACAGTCACAATGTGATGTATGCCTATCATGGATCGATAGATACTATACCGATGTCCCGTTTCTACAGTCAGGGGTCAAGTTTTTAAGAGACCAGGTTGATATGTTAACAAACGAAAACACCAGGCTTGAATCTATCATCCAAGGTAAGGAAAAGCATTTGAAAACCACAAGTCATGTGATTTTCAAAAACATAGAGGCAGCTACAGCTATCGTCAACTCCAAACTTTCATGATACGATTTGGTTTTATGATTAGAGGTATGATTTTGTTAGCATGATTATTGTCATTCTTAAGTTAGGATGTTCCAGATACAATACACAGTGATCATTAATTCGATACAAAATCTGAGAGTTATCTCTGATGTCTTATTGAATGTTTAACTACAAGCTCTTACAAGAAGATTTATATTATTGTGGTCACTTGTAAATCATAAAATCACTGTAACAGTGTTCATTTTATGTTATGTTACCAAAATTCAATCTCCAGTGCATTGTTTCGCTTTTGTTCGGAACAACCTTAATATTCGTTGCAGGTTTACTTCACGGATAAAGTGGTTGGATATTCTCTATCGAACAGACATTGGATGTGTTAATAGGTTAGTTTGTTATTTTATTTTATTTGCTTGTTTATTTTAGAAGTTCTATATATAAATAGTATGATTTTTCATTGTCTATAATTTTCAGTTTGATTAAGTACTTTAATATTTGATTTCTTGAATGTATACATCCAAGAAAACAAACCAAAAAATTAAATAGTATTTTCACTTTCTTTATTACTATTGTTATAAGAACCAATTTACACTTGATTTTTGCGAGTTTAGATTAAAAATCGTATTTTGTATAGATTGTATATAGAATTATTATACATATATTGTTTAAATAAATTGTACATATATATATATATATATATATACATTAGATATAGATATTAGTGATTTTTATTTATTAAGTTATTGTATTTCCTTTAGTTATTTTTTCATTTTCTTTAGAACTTAGATCGGCCAACAGAGCCGCTAAACCCGTCGGAGTGAATTAATCCAAACGGCTTGGGTTAATTAGACAACCCCAGACCGGATTCACTCTTCCAGTTGACGAGCGGTCAATTTCGCCCGTCAACAGTACCATGTTGTGCACTTTATTTTTCGAGAGAGTGTCAAGCCTTAGCCTGAGGGAGATAGTACGAGGCCATATTGCCTCCTTTCTAGAATTATGTAGGTGGGCATATTTGTTACCTCAACATGGTGCGGGGAGATTCCATGAGGCCTTTGATGGAAAATGTTTTGACTACTGGGCCCATCAAATTCATGTGATCGAGGACTACCCCGACGTAGGGATTAGTTTCGTGAGGGATCATGATATGCATATGCCCCCTAGCGAGGAGCATAGAGAGATAGGTAAACATATTTTAAAGTTATTTTTATTTTTAAATTTTTAAATGTTATCCTTTTTATGGTAATGTCAAAGTACTAACTCAATGATATGACATATACAAATGTGGGACTAGTGCGACCAAATGACTTCGCCAGGACCAGGTGTCATCCTCAAGCAGATGTCGGACCAGCAATAATAGGAGGACCAATAGCTGTAGGAGGACTACCATTCATAGAGGCTAAGAGAATACTGTTATGAGTAGAGAGAAACCTGACAGCTCTCACTCATGTAGTTTCGATGGGAGAGATAAAGGACCTTCCCCCGGCCATGAAGCCACATTTTATAGGGGTACCCAGGACTTGGGTTCAGGTGTTTTGGTGTCTTGTGAATGTCGTAGTTCATTATACTAAGGCCAACAGGCCTAGGCCATAGTTAGTGTTGGGCCACATATATGTCAATGGAACCTTTTGTACTCTATTATGTAGTGAGGGCTTGAGCCCAGCGATGTATATCAGCTCTATTTGAGGCTTTATGGCCCACTTTTGTACTTATGACATTATTGCTTGGACATATTATTATATATACATATTTTTTCCTTATGGATAAACATTTTGTACAAATGTATTTGCATGTACGTGTATGTGTGCGATTTTAATTTTATATGTGAGCAATATGCCAATCTAATACATGATTAGCCAATGTATCAATTAGTTGATTAGATCTTCTAGGAACATGAATATAAGTAATATAATAAAAATAGTGTTATAAGAGACCTACCATAAGGAATCGTCGGTGAAGGGTGGGATCGTAGACAAGGTATACTCCATTTAACTGAGACATGACCAATTGATCATCTAGATAAACCCAGAGGTGAGATGCTAGATTACTGAGAGGGGGGGTGAATCAATAATAGAGAAATTCAATCCTTTTCAACCAAAAAATGAAAGTGTTATATAAATGTAGCATTATCATCCAATACTTTCAAAGTAAATAAACAATGAACAAATGATAAATCATACACATATACAGTACACCAGTGTTTTATGTGGAAACCCAAAGTTGGATAAAACCACAGAATGTTTTTTCTTATATGTCTTTAAGAGTTACATTCATTGGAAGCACCAACCTCCTTTGTTTTCCAGTTGCAACTGGAAGGAGGCTCCAACCCCCTAGTTTCTCAGGCTACAACCTGAGGAAATATCCAACTCCCCTATTCTCTGGCTACAACCAGTAGGAGGCTACAACCCCCTATGCTCTATGGCTACAACCACCTGTCCTTGCCCCGTCCAACTGCCTTGACATAGAATTACAATGATGGAACCATTGTCACACTATCACTGTGAGGTATACTTCTTTAAACCTGTACCAATCAACCTGTACCATAAACAAGTGCATCAACCATGCACCAACCTGTACCAAACAACCTGTAATCATCATGTACCATAAACAAGTGCATTAAACATGCACCAACCTGTACCTCAACCTGTACCATCAACAAGTGCATCAACCATGCACCAACCTCAACTTGTACCATCAACGAGTGCATCAACCATGCACCAAATATGTACCTATAATGCATCAAATGCACATAAACTATGACTCATCAATATGTACCAACATCATCAACTATACACCTCATGTATGTGCCAACTCATCAACTACTTGTCTCAACCATGTACCCAACATGTACGTCAACCAAAATCCCTCATAAATTTCATCATCCAAATCTGATGTGTAACTCTGTAATAGACCTGGTGTATATCATCACATACCTGCAAACCTTCCTTAACAAGAGACTATCATTTTCATCAAATTTTACTTTAGTCTCACGTGACTAGTTTTGGATTAGTAAACAACCCTAACTTGAAATAATCATAACTATGTACATGTAATGAATAAATCTCTGAAAATGGTACACAATTTTCTTCAATGTATTTTATGCAATTCCTCCATATTTCACTACTTGGAACCTCTCAGAAAAGGAGTTATAGCAAAAATGGCATACCTTATTGAAATCTGGATTATTCTAGAGAGTGAACTTGTAGAGTGTGTCCTGCATGGAATATTTGTTGTATGGATATGAAAATTGTACACAGAATACTATAGACTATACTCTAACCAATACATTTGGTCTTACTGAATTTGGATTTGTTATGAATAAGTTATGACATTTTTACCTGAAACACTTGTTTTAGACTAGTTTAAGGACTAGCCACAAACCCTATTTTCCACGAAGTGTAACTCCAAAAATATAACGACCCACAAGCTGAAATTTGTATCACAGCTACTTGGATATGTTTTCTCAACGGCCTCCCAATTTCATGGTTTGAATCATTATACAAAAAAATTATTGTGAAAATGGTGAGATGACCTGTAAATAACATACCTTTGAAAGCATCATCAAAAGAATTTATCCTCCCTTGAATTTTGGCCTTCTTTACTTCACCTTCCCTCTGAAATTCGGCTTAGATATCCTTTGGTTACCTAAGTCACTTGTAAATATTCAATATTCTTAGGTGTGATTAAAATTAGAGAGCCTTGCCTTATATTTATACTTTCATGTAGCTTACTCAATGGGTTACCTTTTAACCATCTTAACCCACTTTCCTTATTTTAGGGCTAACCCACTTCTAACCACTTGTCCATTTAGTAATTTCTTCATTAACTTTATTATTTAAATAATTTATTTTGCATCCTCTTTGACTTATAGTACACTCATCACTTCACTTTATTATTTAAATAATTTCTTCTTTGCAAACACTTTGACTACTTTGACCTTTTGGGGATTCTAGATGACTCATAAGGGTTTTCCAACTTCACATGGCCATAAATCTCTAACTGTGGGGAGTTATGTGACATTCCACATACCACTAGAAATGGCATGACATGTATTTTCCATATAGAGTATTCTTACCTACAAATATATCAAAACTCATACCATTATCCATCAAACAAACTTGGGTCCATTACCCAAACCATTGTGCTACAGGAATTCACTACCGGACTTTCTTCAAGGGTTGACATCAATGACAACCAACCCAATTAATCAACAATCTCACCCTTTGTCATTGATGGAAACACTCTTATGCAATATTGAATTCATGTCACTCATGCTCCCTCTTTACCTTTACCTTTGCATTTACCTTTGCATCTGATAAATATCTCCCCCTTGTCATCAATGGAAAAGGTATATTTCCATCCGGGGTTTCTCCCCCTAACTGAACTGTCCTTGGGGATACTACCCCTGACTGAACTCTTCCTAAAAGTGATCTTCCAACCTGAATTGTCCTCTTTATGGTGTTTCCTCATGTAGATCTAAGACATATAAGATAAGCATTCAAAACCATTCATTTTGGAGTAGAAATTACTCGGAGTCTTTGGCGAAGATACTCAAAGGCTTCCCATGGAAGTGGTTTTGTAAAGATGCCTGCCACTTGTTATTTTGTGCCCACATATTGAACTCTGATGTTCTTCTCTAAAACCTGTTCTCGTAGAAAGTGATACTTGATTGGAATGTGCTTCGTCTTGGAGTGCATCACTGAGTTCTTTGAGATACTAATGATGCTTGTATTATCACAATAGATTGGAATGGGCTCATCATACTCAACCTGTATATCTGTAAGAGTTTGTTTCATCCATAGAACCTCAACATGTTGCTACCGCTATATACTATGCCTCGTTTGTAGATAAGTATATTGATGATTGTTTCTTGCTTATCCATGATACTAAACACTCACCCAAGTAGAATGTTGCTCCATTGGTGCTTCATCATTCATTAATGCAACCTGCCCAATCTGCATTTGTGTAGGCAATAAGTCATAGATCCTTTCCTTTTGGATACCATAATCCAAACTCTTTTGTTCCTTTGAGATGTCTGAAAATCCTCTTCACTACTACGACATGTGTTTCCTTTGGTGCTTCTTGAAATCATTCCACTTGTCCAACTGCCTGCATTACATCTAGTCTGGATGTTGTCACATATAGTAAGTTGTCAATCATTGACCTGTATTGCCTCTGGTCTGTAGACTTTGAATCATCATATTTTCTCAACTTGGAACTGGTTTGCATAGGAGTGGTAATTGGTTAGCAATCTTCCATTCTGAACCTCTTTAGCATTTCCCTGATATACTTAATTTGACAAATAAAAATTCATTGGTTTCTTTGACGTACCTGAAGACCCATAAAGAAGGATAGTTCTCCGAGTAATGAAATTTCAAATTCATTTTGCATATCCTTTGCAAGTTTATGGCTTAATCTGTCATCTTTGCTTCCAAAACTAATATCATCAACATAAAATTCAATTAATAAAATGTTATCTTGAGTTACCTTGATGTAGAGGTTGTTGTTTACACTTCCTTTTCTGAACCTTGCGTGTTGTAGATATTTATCCAGTCTAGAGTAACATGCTCTAGGAGCATGTTTTAGACCATACAAGGCCTTATTCAATTTACACACATAATTTGCATTCTTTGACAACTGAAATCCTTTTGTTTGTTTAATGTAGACTTCTTATTCAAGTTCCCCATTCAGAAAAGATGATTTTACGTCCATCTGATATACTTTAATATTCTTGGAGCAATCATAATCTAAAAGCAATCGGATTTCTTCCATTCTGGCAACTGGGGAAATGTCTCTTCAAATTTGATTCTTTCAACCTGTGTGTATCATTTACATACCAATATAGCTTTGTTCATTGTAACCTGTCCATCTTCATTCAATTTATTTCTGAATACTCACTTTGTGCCAATCAAATTCTTATTCTTTGGTCTTGGAACCAATTCCCAAGTGTCATTCTTCTCTATTTGATCGAATTATTCATCCATGGCCTTATTCCAAAAATTCATCCTTGTTGGCCTCTTCAAAAATGTTTGGTTCAATTGTAGATGAGAGTGCTAGTTGCATTTGTTCTAGTGAACGGATTCTTTTTCTAGTCTCAACTCCTACATCTTTGTTTCCGGTAATCTAATCTGAAGGATGATTCTTATGTACTCGTTTTCTAGGTGTCTTTGGAGGAACTTGTTGAAATTTCTCTTCTACTTATGTATGATCCTCTTCATCTTCCCCTTCTACTTCGTCTTCATCTTCTACTTCTTCTTTGTAAAGTTGTTCCATTGATTCATTTTCTTCTTCTTTTAATTCTCATCAACGTGTTTCATCATTTGTTACATTGATTCTTTCCACAAATTTTTTCAACCTAAGATTGTAACACTTGTATTATTTCTTTGTACTTGAGTAACCAACAAGTACTCATTTTTCCACACGAGAGTCAAAATTTCTCATTCTTCCATCTTATCTTTTGATGTAGCATTTGCTTCCAAATACTCTAAAGTGATTCACATTTGTTGGTATTTCGTTCCATAGCTCGTAGGGATTTTTGTCAGTGTTGTTTCTGAGCATTACTCTGTTTAGAATGTGAATCATTGTATGCACTGCATGTGTCCAAAATATATCTATCAATTTGGAATCCATTAATATTGTTCGATCCTTTTCATATATTGTCATGTTCTTTCTTTCAATAAATTCATTCTGTTGAGGTGTCCGGGCGATGGAGAATTTTCTTTTTATTCCATGTCTGTTGTAGTAGTCCATAAATTCCTTGGAAGTGAACTCTCCTCCATTATCATATCTCAAACATTTGATTTCTGAATCCATTTCATTTTCAACCATTTCCTTGTAGACCTTGAAGTTTTCAAAAGATTTTGACTTATTCCTGAGAAAACAAATTGCAGTCATTCTTGTATAATCATCAACTAATAACATAAAGTATTTCTCACCTTTTAAACCCTTTGTTGTAGTTGGTCCAACTAGATCAGTATGCACAATTTCCAGTGGTCTTACCGTTGAATATTCATTTGATTTAAACATGGGCTTTGTTTGCTTTCCTTGTTGACAATGCGTGCATAAAGTGTTGGTTGGTTTCGTAATCTGGGGCATTTCTCTAACTGCTTCCTTTTTGTTGACTTTGACAAGGTTATCAAAGTGTATGTGACCCATTCTTTTGTGCCATAGCCAACTTTCATCTTCCTTTCCTAGACAACACTTTTCATTTCCAATTTCACTTAATACATATGTGTTGCTTGAACCTTCTTTTCTTATCTCTCACTTTTGTGAATCAAAGGTAAATTTATGACCTTGGTTACACATTTGACTCACACTTAGACGATTATGTTTCATATCTTCTACTAGTAGAACATTTTATGCCTTGGTATTCTTGTTTCCAATTATGATTGTGTCTTTTCCAATGATTTTAGTTGAATCATCATTTCCGAAGGAGACCAATCCATCTATTTCCTTTCTTAATGTGAGAAACTTGTATTTATCACTTGTCATGTGTTTTGAACAACCACTGTCAACATACCAACCACATTTCTTCTTCTTAGCTTGTAGAGGGAGTGTGCATTCTTCATTGCTATACTGATTTTGCTTTCTTATCCATGTTCTCTTCTTAGGTTCTTGTATGTGATTGTTGTTGTTTTGTTGTGGTTCTCTAGGAGGAACTGTCATTCTACAATCTTTGTCCATGTGTCCAAATTTGTTACATTTGTATCATTCCACTTCAATGCACAATGATTCAAGCACATTGTAAATTCTTCTTTGTGTTTCATTGAGCCTTCTTAGATAACCCTTTTGGATATGAATTTAAAAGTTGTTTGTGTTCCTGCTGTTAGCTCTGCAATTCATAGCTTTATGTCCAAAATTATTACATGCGTAACATAAACCAAAAAATATAGTTTGATACCTAGGAGTTGAATATCTTCTGAAAGGAGTTTCTCTTATGAATCCTTCTTCTTATTGAGGCCTATTTGTCGGTCATTGATTCTGAAATCTGAATCTTCTCAGTGGAGGAGTGTCCCTCTAGTCTTCTTTGTAGGTATTCATATCCCCTTTGATTGTTTCTACATATATTTTTGGATATGTTTCTTGTTTTGTTGTTTTGGAGCTTGATACCTTTTATGTATGATTGTATCCAAGTCCAGACTTGTCATGATCATGCTTTTGATTGTTGATAATGTTATCCAAAACTTTTGAGTTGTTCTACATATTTTTCTCTTGAAGATCCTTTCTTAATGTGGCAATCTCTGCTTCCAAATTTCCAATGATCATGTATCTTTCTTCTAGTTGTTCTTTGAGTACTTATTCAATTAATTTATCTTCTTCTATTTGAACCTTCAAATTTGTGATCATTTGTTCTAGTTCCTGAGTGTCTTCTTTCTTGTCTAGTTCCGCTTGTAGCTTCTTGTTTTTCTTCTTTTCTCTTCTTATAACTTATATGGCACACAACAATTATTCTTGGTAGTCAACTCCTGCCTATTCATATTCTTCTTCAGTGTATTCTTTATCATATTCTTCTACTACCAAGAATAGAACTCTTTATGTCTCATCGTCAATGACTTCATCTTCATCTGATGAGGAGATGTCTTCTTTGGTGCATAAGATTTTCTTGAAATCTTTCTTTGTGGTTCTTTTTCCTTTATATGTTTTTTTTTCTATTTCAGTAATCTTCATCATTCCTCTTATTTTTCTTATGAGGACATTTGTTAGCAAAATGACCAATACCATCAAAATTAAAACAAATCAATGGAAACTTACCTTTGTATCTTCCGTTGGTTCCTTTGTTCAATCTTTTGACAAACTTGGTCATTTCTTCATCATCTTATGAGATGTCATTGTTGTTGATATGTTATTTTTCCTTTTTCTTTACCTTTTGCTTTGACCTTTTGGATTCTTTGAAAGATGATTCTTTTATATCCGGATTTTCCTGTTCAATTCTCATTTCATATGTTGTGAATATTCCATGTAGTTCATCCATGCTTATTGAGTCTAGATATGTTATTTCTTCTAGTGTCGATATCTTAGGATAAAATCTCATAGGAAGAGATCTTAGTACCTTTTGAACAATTACAAACTCTTTAATTTCTTCTCTCAATACTATTATTGCATTTACTATTTCATTGACTCATAAGAAGTTGAAATATTCTCATCTTCCTTCATCTTTAGTTGTCTGAACTAACCTCTATAAGTTTGAAGCTTTGTTTCTTTGACTTTTGAATCTCCTTCATAAATATTTTGAAGCTTGTCCCAAATATTTTTAGAAGATTTACAATGTATAACTTTGGTGTATACTGATTCATAAAGACCATTCAGAAGTGAATTTGTGGCTTTGGAATTATTTTTCCCTATTTTTATTGCTCTTTCATTTGTCAACGGAACTACTGGTTCTTTGTATCCATCTACAACATATTGTCAAATTTCAAATCCCTCTGCCTGTATATATGTTTTCATCCTTCTGCTCCAAAATGCATACTTTTGTCCATCAAACTGTGGTATTCCATTTTTATACGTGGTGTTTCTCTCCATGATCTACCTTTCAGTGGTTAAACTGATTTCTGTAGGAACCGGCTCTAATACCAAATGTTGGATTACTAAGAGCGGGGGGTGAATCAGTAATATAGCAAGGGGTGAATCAGTAATATAGCAATTCAATCATTTTCAACCACAAAATTAAAGTGTTATATCAATGTAGCATTACCATCCAATAGTTACAAAGTAAATAAACAATGAACAAATGAGCAATCATACACATACATAGTACACCAGTGTTTTACATGGAAACCTAAAGTGGGAGAAAACCATGGAATGTTTTTTATTATATGTCTTTAAGAGTTACATTCATTGGAAGCACCAACTTCCTTTGTTTTCTAGCTACAACTGGAAGGAGCCTCCAACCCCCTAGTTTCTCAGGCTACACACTGAGGGAAGCTCCAAATATCCTATTATTTGGCTACAACCAGAAGGAGGCTACAACCCCCTATGCTCTCCATCTACAACCTAAATATGGATACAACCACCTGTCCTTGCCCCGTCCAACCGCCCTGACATAGAAGTAGAATGATGGAACCATTGTCACACTATCACTGTGAGATATACTATTGTAAACCCGTACCAATCAACCTGTACCACAAACAAGTGCATCAACCATGCACCAACATGTAATCAGCATGTACCATAAACAAGTGCATCAACCATGCACCAACATGTACCTCAACCTATACCATTAACAAGTGCATCAACCATGCACCAACCTATACCTCAACTTGTGCCATCAACGAGTGCATCAAACATGCACCAAATATGTACCAATAATGCATCAAATACACATAAACTATGACTCATCAAAATGTACCAACATCATCAACTATATACCTCATGTATGTGCCAACTCATCAACTACTTGTCTCAACCATGTACCCAACATGTACCTCAACCAAAATCCCTCATAAATTTCATCATCCAAATATGATTTGTAACTCTATAATAAACCTAGTGTATATGATCACATACATGCAAACCTTCCTTAACAACAGACTACCATTTTCATCAAATTTTACTTTAGTCTCACGTGACTAGTTTTGGATTAGTCAACAAACCTAACTTGAAATCATCATAACTATGTACCTGTAATGAATAAAGCTCTGAAAATGGTACATAATTTTCTTGAGAGTATTTTATGCAATTCCTTCATATTTAACTACTTGGAACCTCTCAAAAAAGGAGTTATAGAAAAAATGGCATACCTTATTGAATTATGGCTTATTCTAGAGAGAAAACTTGTAGAGCGTGCCCCACATAGAATATTTGTTGTATGGATCTAAAAATTGTACAAAAAATAATACAGAATTTACTCTAACCAATACATTTGGTCTTAATAAATTTGGATATGTTATGAATAATTTATGACGTTTTTACCTGAAACACTTGTTTTAGACTATTTTCAGGACTAGCCACAAACCTTATTTTCCATGTAGTGTAACTCCAAAAATACAACGACCCACAAGCTGAAATTTGTATCACTGATACTTGGATATGTTTCCTCAACGGCCTCCCAATTTTATGGTTTGAATCATTCTAGAAAAAAAATTATTGTGAAAATGGTGAGATGACATGTAAATAACATACCTTAGAAAGCATCATCAAAAAAATTTATCCTCTCTTGAATTATGGCCTTCTTTACTTCACATTCCCTCTGAAATTTGGCTTAGATATCCTTTGGTTACCTCAATCACTTGTAGATATTCAATATGCTCAAGTGTGACTAAAATGAGAGATCCTTGCCTCTTATTTATAATTTCATGTAGCTTCATCAAGGGGTTGCCTTTTAACAATCTTAACCCACTTTCCTTCTTTTAGGGCTAACCCACTTCTAACCACTTCTCCACTTAGTAATTTCTTCATTAATTTTATTATTTAAATAATTTGTTTTGAATCCTCTTTGACTTATAGTACACGCATCACTTCACTTTATTATTTAAATAATTTCTTCTTTGCAAACACTTTGACTACTTTGACCTTTTGGGGATTCTAGATGACTCATGAGGGTTCTCCAACTTCACATGGCCATAACTCTCTAACCATGAGGAGTTATGTGATGTTCCACATACCACCGAAAATGGAATGACATGTAATATCCATCTAGAATATTCTTCCCTACAAATATATCAAAACTCATACCATTATCCATCAAACAAACTTGGGTCCATTACCCAAACCTTTCTCCAACTTCACATGGCCATAATTCTCTAACCATGAGTTATGTGACATTCCAAATACCATCGGAAATGGAATGACATTTACTATCCATATAGAATAGTATTACCTACAAATATATCAAAATTCATACCATTATCCATCAAACAAAATTGGGTCCATTACCCAAACCATTGTGCTACCGGAATTCACTACTGGACTTTCTTTGAGGGTTGACATCAATGAAAACCAACCCAATTAATAAACATGATAAATACCATGTAACAAGGCATCACATAGTAATTCTATTATGACATTGTACTTGGAAAAATTATTGGTAGCTTATCCCAGACAAATACCCCCATAAGACATCAACAGACCAAAAGGTGTAAAGATTACCCAAGCTGTGGAAGCAAGCCTCCAAGTGTGTCATCTATCACAGTCTGCGAACCCAACATAAACCTCAGATTCACTTGACATATGCCACAGTGAAAAGAAACAAAATAAACTACACGCCCATAAAACAAAAAGACAAGACTGTATAAATAAAGTTATACATTATATACAAGAAGTTACGCTCAGGTGATCGATATAAGCGTAATACTTCTTAATGTAGAACCCATTTCTAGGCTCTGATGAAGCGTTACCCTCAAAATCAACCAATTGATAGGCACCCTTTTCTACAATTTTTTTAACAATGAACATTCTGAACCACATGGGTTTGAATTTGCCTTCCCCCAAGGGATCTTTATCTTGGTCATAGACCAGGACAATATCACCTTCAAAGAAAACTCAAGGATGGACGGACTGATCATACTAACACTTGACACATTGTTTTTTAGCCTCATTGGCCAAGGCTGCATCTCGATGCTTCTTGTCGAGCTGCTCAAGATATAAAAGACACTCTTTAAGTGGAGTAGTGTCGGGCAACAGTTCCACTTCCAACTTAAGAGAAGGGATTTGGAACTCTATAGGCAATACTGCCTCCATCCCATAAATGAGTTGAAAAGGAGAAAAACTAGTAGCATTCTTTACTGAGGTTTGATAAGCCCAAAGTGTTGAGTACAACATCAAATGTCAATTTGACTTGGTCGAATTGATCGTCTGCTAAAGAATAGTCTTGAGAGACTTATTTATAGCCTCTACTTGACCATTTGTCTGTGGGTAGTAAGGTGATGAATGTTCCTACTTAAACCCTAGTTTTGATGTTAACTTGGACATCATCTTGTTCTAGAAGTGATTGCCAGGATATGTGACAATCTCCTTCATAATACTGAACATGGCTACAATATGGTTAAAAATGAAAAGTATATTTGTTTCCTCGTCATTTTTTAATGTCGGCATAGCCTCGACCCACTTAATAAAGTATTATACTGCTATGATGATATAGTGATTCCCCCTAGTTGAGACCGGGTGGCATGTAGTAAAATCAATCCCCCACTAGGTGAAGGGACCAATAGCAATAATTGGAAGCATGAGAGCAAGGTTTTCCCGCATATTCCAAGAGAATATCTGGCATGGGTGACACTTCTTGACTACCTCTACATAATCTTTGATCAATGAGGGCCAAAAGTATCCAGCGTGAAGAATATTCTGGGTTGTTTCCAACCCAGACAGGTGACTGCCACATGCTCCTGTGTGACAGTCATTCAATACAAGTTCTACCTCTTCGTGACTGAGACAACGATGGAGAATGAAATCCACTCCTCGATGATATAAAGTATCATCAAGGATAATAGAGATCTACACTTGATGGCATATTCGTCGACGCTCATCAGGAGAAGCAGAATATGCACACTTCAAAGTTTGAAGATACACAAGTATATCTCCATACCAAGGGTCTGAATATGCAATAAGGAAAACATCCTCATTGATCAGTGACTCTTCCATCAAATTATTACCACTCTCAACCGGAAGTTCTGAGATTAGTTTAGCAAAGACCAAGGACTTTTTAGACTTCGCTGAAACAAAATCCAAGTCAAATTCTTGCAGGATGACTATTCATTGGTTGATTTTCTCGTCGATGACCCGTCATGTTAACACATATTGAAAAGGTTTCACGACAGCTATGATGGTTTTATTTCGAGGTAAGATGTAATGATGGAACCGTTGGACAGCATGAACAATTGCCAAAGCAAGTTTCTCAACATGGGTGTAGTTGAGTTCTAGTCCTAACAAGCCTCAGCTAAGATAGTAGATAGCATTCTCTTCGAGCGCGTCATCATATTGGAACAAGACCATGCCAATAGTAGACTCTGTGGCAGCCAAATACAACAAGAAATCCTTTCCATAATCCATAGGAATGAGCAAAGGGGAAAACGTCAGAGCACGTTTCAATTATTTGAAAGAGCATTGATCCACTTCATCCCAACATAATGGGAACCCTTACTTCAAGAGATGCATAAAACCCTTAGTAATCTCGACATAGTTGGAAAAAAAACGTCGAAGAAATTTGGCTTTCCCCTATAGACTTTGAAGCTGGGGGATTGTGCATGGGGGAGGTTGAACTATTGCCTCAACCTTCAAAGGATCGACCATGATTCCTTTAGTTGACACGATAAAACCTAACAAGCATATCGATGTCATGCAAAAACTACACTTTTTTGGATTCAGGAGAATCCAATAGTAGCAACACCTCTCAAAGATAATTCGTAAATGGGTGGGATGATCGGATATCTTATGAGAACGTGATGCTAAATCATCAAGATATGCCTCGACTATGTGCTTGAGGTCGTGGAAGGCAAATGACATGGCCCATTGAAAAGTTTCTCCAGCATTCTTAAGGCCAAAAGGAATTTTCGTGTACGTAAATGTACCCAAGGACAAATAAATTTCATTTTATGTTGGTCCTCGATCTTGATCTAAATTTGGTTGTACCCAAAAAAACCATCCATAAAATAAAATACCTCACAACCTGCACATTCATTGATAATATGGCAATTAAGGGGGTTGGAAAATTATCTTTTGGGTAATCTTTGTTCAGATCATGAAAGTACATACACACGTGTATCGTACCTTTCTTTCTTTTGAAAGGAACATGCTTTGACAACCATTTCGTCAATTGCACTTGATAGATGAAACCAGCCTTGACGAGTTTCTCTACCTTGGCCTTGATCGTCGCTGCCTTGCAAGGATTAACTGGGTGAATCTTCTGTCGGACAAGATTAACATTAGGGTAAGTTGTGATCTCATTTTCAACGATATGTGGTTCAATGTATGGAATATCCTCATAATACCAGGAAAAGACATCGTTAAACTCTTTAAATAATTTAGTGTAGATTTGAATCTCTTCGGGGGAACAATCTACTCCGACGAAGACGTTTTCCACAACGCCATGTGTTATAGAGATGTCGATAGGAATTGTTTCAACTATACTTTCCATGTTTCCCTTGGCATAGATTCGATGCGTAGCCAAAGGGTTAACAATACAAGGGGAATCTCCATTCACGATCGTAATAAAATTTGTTAACTCTATTCTCCTCAACTCGGGTAAGAAATAAGATATGTGTTGAAGATCGTCCCAAGGTATGTTTGGCCCTGTCATTGCCTCCAAAATCACCTTATCAGAGGGAAAGACTAAGTCAAAAGGATCGTAAGTGGTCAGAGAGTCTTGAGCCCAAATAGGATCGAGAACGGGATCTAGCTCCTGTGGGGAAGACGGATCAGGGATGGTCAAGGGTTGTTGGACAACACTGTATGCAACCACACTAGAAGATAAGGGCATAGCCATTCCAGGTGCCCTACCCTTTCCATCGAAGTCTATGGGGAAGGTAAAATCCATGGGTCATTAAAGTAACTTGTTCTAAAAGATGCAACTTGAAATATCACATCCTTTGGTTGGTCAAGGATAGTTGAAATAAACTTGAAATCATTAAAAGGTGGCAGATAATCGAAAGTCCCCATTAAATATGTAAACAATATGGCACCTAAGTTGACGATACATGGTTGTGGGTTATCAATCATCATGACCTTGGATGCCCTTGATGAAGGGTCGGGATGGGAGAAGGATAATTGATCAACAACTATGATCCGGCCTTCATGAGGAAAAAATAAGACCCAAAAAATGGTGGATACAACAGCTGTCATAGCATAGGTCCAACTCCACCCTAAAAAAATATTGTAGTCGAGAGGCGCATCGACTAATTCTACTTCGACGCACATGGTTTTTCCCTCCAACTACATGGGGAAGGAGGGAATTATTCCATGTGGTATAAAATATCAACCATAAAATGAGGTTAGCAACATGGGCGACGGATACAACTCAGGTTGGTCAATGTCCTTCCAGCATGCCAATGACATCACACAAGGCGAGGCACCCTCATCAACCACTGTACGAAAATTTTTCCATGTCAATGATTTTGTGGCATACACCACTACTATCTGAAAAGTGTCGTGGTGAGGAAGACGAGGTTTATAATCTGTAGGGTAAAAAACAATGATTCTCAAGTTAGTAGTATTGGTCTCTCCCAAGGCAGAAAACAATTATTTCCTCTATGAGGGGAAACTTTGGAGGACCTTCAGAGCAAACATTGCACAAGGATTTTGTCCCAGATCCTCCATGATGGAGTAATTCTGAGTAGCCCTTGCATTTGGGTTGTGAGAATTATTTTTAAACGCACCCTTAGGGATGTGAGTCATAGTTTCACCCACGGTCTTCTTGATTTGAAGAGGAGGTAGTGATTTGGAGGCTTCTTTTCCCTTCTCGATAGATTCGATTTGAAGAGGAGGTAGTGATTTGGAGGCTTCTTTTCCCTTCTCAGCAGATTCTGGCATTCTGTAATTATGAGCCCTGGTCTGCAAATGAGCTTTAGACTTCATCATTTAAATATTTTCGGCTTCGTTATTAGTATTAGGCATGAAACTCCCTGATTTCCCCCAAGCGCGTTCATGGATGAGGAAGCTTGAGCCAAATTTTTCCCTTGTGGAAAAGGGTTGGTTAACAGGGCAAGTTTTTTTTGTGCCAATATATTTTGGGCTTCCTCAAGCCAAGGCCATTGGTGATTTGAGTGGTCATATGTGCAAAGATTACACAGAAACTTCACCTTCCTCTTTTCGTTTTTTCCCTTGTTACCATTATTTGTAGCTTTCTTATCCCCTTTACCCTTCTTGTTTTTATATTTTCTCTTTCCCTCGGATTGTTGGTTACCCTTGGGATTCGTCGATTGCACACTGTGTACATCCAACGTTTGGGTTATGGGGGAAGTCGAACTAGGAGTTTGGCTGGCCATAGTCTATTGAATAGATAATTTTTGTAACTAATTAGTCAGATAATCTGTGGGTTTGCTCTGTGTTGAGCCTATTATGTCATTGGTGTGAGGCCTAGACTTATGTTTGGTCTTTTCAAATCTCAACCTTGGTGTGTCGGGTAGGATCTTGTACAACATAGCAGATTGAGAGTAAATCAACTCCATTTGTTTGGCTCTCATGATAGTTGTTGAGGAAAAGATATGAATTGATCTTACTCAATCATTTTCAGACTTTACTTGGCTAAATCAAAGTAGACGGGAATATCACCCTATGTTTATAGCCAACAAAAATAACATCCTAACTCACAAGTATTAATTACGAGTGCTTAGGCTAGTCTTTTATCAACAAAAAAACTTGTTGGAAATTCACTTTTTGTGTAATTTTCTGAATATATCAGTTGTTGAAATAAATGTAAGAACAGAAGTAAATACACCAAGAGGATAATCAATATAGATGAGACATAAAGAAATCCTTTATTTCATTCCAATTCACCAAAGAGTCGTTTCTTTACAAAATCTCATACAGAAATCTTGGACCAAAGTCAAACTTAGAAATCCTCGATGCAACATACAAAAGGACCTCTGACAGAAAACCAAAACTGAACTCTAAAATATGGATCAACTTGCCACAGATTTCTTCCCACTCGACTCTGCACAATATCCTTTATCATTCATGAAAGTTAATTCACAAACAGACAAGTCTACACAGACTATCAAAGATAGATCAACACCTCTGAAGAACAAGTTTCTGAATGATTTGATTCAACCCTGAATATTGTTGTCTACAATAAGACCATGCTATCACAAAAGAGAATTAGGTTGTGATGAATATATGAATGAATGAAAGCTTAACTATCTCAACATAAACTCAAAGAGAAAACCTTAACATGCTTGTCCTTCTATCCTCCCTTGTTCCTCCATTTCCTTTTGCCTTTAACAAGTTAGAATTGGTTAAGGTAGTTAACCAACTCATTAGTTAAGTTAGTTACAAGACTCAATAAACTTTAGTTAGGAGGGAAAGGTAATAATCATAATAAGGGTCATAAATAAATAATAACTAGTAGGCGGGACCCCTTGTGACTCCCTTTGATTCATAACAATCATAACATAACCATTAGTTAAGCAAAACACACCTCCATGTGTCTCCCATAAACATATTTACTTTTGGAAATTTTAGCTCATGAAACTCGAAATTATTTCAAAAATAATATTCATATATCCAAAATAAAACATGATGTCAAAAGATCCTTGAAGTCAACTATCATAAAACAATAGATAACATAAAACTCAAAAGCCATATTTCTCAATCTGTGATGCAAGCCTTCCTTGGTTTCTGCTATCACCTCTTGGTTTTACTGAATTTTCCTTTGGATGTGCAGAGCCTTTAGGCTTGATCTCGTTGATCACGTGGGAACAATCGTCCCTCAATTGCATCCACGAAGACATGGATTTGTCATAGTCATTGGAGGGTGAGGAAGGGGCAGCAGTGGTTTTTCCTTTATCAAGTGCATGGTGGGATTCAATCTTCAATCTATTGCTAGAATGGGAGGATTTCACCGGAGAGTGGTTAGGTGAAGCTTGGACAATGGGGTTAACCGGCGGAGGAGGCAAAGACAATTTGGTCCAACCACGATGTTGGGAGACTGTCGGGTGGACAATCTCCTATCATCCATCATTTTCAAGGACCTTGGGTTGTAAGGAGACATGAGGAGGTATAGGGATACCGAGGGCTTGCAAGGCTTGGAAGGGAGGCCTTTCAGGCCTAGGTTGGACTATTCCCTTCCTAATCCAAATAAATAATCTGGCATGAAATAATTGGCCAAGCTCTTCTGAATCAGCGTTAAAATGTATGGAGAACCTAGGCCTTCTTGAGCCTCAGTTCCAATTACCTCAACCTCTGTTTCCTTGGTCGTGGCTACCTCGACTGGAAAAACTCATCCTACATGTGTGATCAATTAGAAAATAGTATTTTAAATAACCATGCATGACAACTCTTAAAAATACGAAATAGATTTGGCTCAGAATGTACCAGGCTTATGCAATCTAATCCATACAAATTGTTTCACTGTTAATCAACGAGTAGGAGGGTGAAAAGGGTCCAGGGATACATGAGGGGTTTGTAATTAGAGAAAATATAATATAATGAAAGGGGAGAAGATATGATCATTTCTCAATGATAACAACAATCAATTATAAGCAAACCAATAAAACCTCACTGCAATCCACACAGGACTCTTTCACTTTTATCCAATCTAACATAGAAATTCCCTTGACTATAATCAATATCATAACAGAGAGTGAAAAAATGAATATGGGATATGTGAAGGGTTTGTAATTAGCGGAAAGTGAGATAATGGGGGGTAAGATAAAAATTTATGTTCATGAAATTGATCAAGCAATCCATAAAACATTTTGCAGTAAGAATAGATGCACCAACCAACATTCATCATGATCGAATAACAACTACTATGTATTTAACTAATCCACCATCCAATAATCAAATACCCAACACAGTGCTATCACAAAACAGTAAGTATTCCACATAAATTGTAAGAGGTTTTGTTCCCTTCATTCATACACTCTACATTTCATAACAATTTACGAATAGTGCCCATTTCCAATCTGTAACTATCAGAATCAACCACTACCCAAGCGTTTCTTCAATCCATCACTATACTCAAAAATCATGTTTCAAAAATAATAGTGAGGTTACTATTACTGCAATAGAGCCCATCAAAAATTCAATCATATTCATTAACATATATATGAGGTAACCAAATAATCATGACCAAATTTCCACGGCTGAAATGACAATTAATCATACAACGAACAACCAACATTTAGATACAAGCTATACCAGAGTAATTTGCCCACGCAATGTAGTTCTACCACTATAAAAGAAAACCAACTCTATGTGACTTAAAATCTGGGCCACTTATCCAACACGACTGCCATCAACAACATGCATGCTTTAACCAGTGGTCAATTGCAATAAATAACATGCTTAAAAACTATGTGGGTATCCCTGAGTATAAAAACACATATTCATACTACACATAGTGCGCAACAAATGAAATCCCATAGTGCAACGTTTTCGTTTATCACAACAAACACATAGTCACAATATAACTCAGTATATCGTGTGGAGTTATCGATTAATATGAGGTTGTTTCGATTCAAACACACCGTGATTGACCAAACTGTGCACACTCAGGCTTATTCAATCAACAAACACTAGGATGCAGTAGATATACTTTCTACAGTCATCCATTTTAGTAGTCATTCGGCCCAAAGAAAATCATAGTTACCATGCCCATTAATTACTTTGAAAAATACCATACACAAAACGCAACATGTGTGAACAACACTAAGCATTCGCAACCAATGCCCACCATCATCCAAATCATTATAAGTGAAAATACTAGTGATTGTATAACAACCAACAATTCGCCATTGTGGTAGGAATTCAATCAACCGAACAAGTTTTGGTAGCTATGCATACCCACGCATCCAATCAAAACAGGGAAGAAGCCTTCTCCACTAATAATACCGAGTTACTTGACACGAGGAGGATGGATGTGAACTTTAGAAGTGCAATTGGCACTGTAAGTTTTATTGGTATTATCACATAGGCAGTAACTAAATTCCATACCAACATGACTTCCATACGACCAATGGTGAGTCTGCATTCAAAGTAATCGACCACAATAATCCATAGCAACTTGACAGGCCCGAGAGTCTTCCTACGAAAATCCATACCAGAGGGTTAAGGGTTTTGCTCAGTAGCCATCACAGGAGGAACATAGCCAATTTCCTGTAATAGTGAAACTTTGAAGTCGTAGGTATACACCCAGAGAGAGATATGAGTCATTTGTGGACAGGTAACAATCCATGGTGAGGGGGGAAAAAAGAAGGGCATGGCTCTTATTTGGATGGGAAATTTAATCAATGCACACAGGGTATAACCCTCGTGTTCTTCATCCATAGTACTAAGGAGAAGACAAGGCCGAGTTAAGAGAAGAAAACCCAATTCGTGCCCCTTAGCGGTGGAAATCGAATGCCTTAATAAAACACAACATCGTGACGCAAAAAAACTTCGATCATTAAACCCAAGAAGGCCAGAGACTAGCTATAGTGACAATGCATGAAGAATTTTCCACCCCGGACTTAAATAGAAACCCTCCAACTGAACCCATAGTAGCAACAGAGAATTATCACTAGGAATATCGATAACCTCTACAAACTCAAAAAAATTACAGGAAGAACCATCCATTTTTCATTCAAGAACCAAGATATCACATAGTTGTAACACTTAGAAAAAACACAAACCCACACCTAAGCCAGTAATCATTTCATAACCAGAGTGAAGTCAAGAATGGCCAAAAAAAAGACATACCTGTTAATCGAAATCCTTAAGATGAGAGGTGGTCAAGCGGTTTCACCCTGCTAAAATTCTGGAGCATAACACAGAAGCAAGCAAAAAATAGCATGACTAGGGTGGCGGCCAACGGGAAGGGTAAAGGTGACGTGCAGTAAATGCATGTCGCCTCCACCAACATTTCATTAATTCAACAATACATGCCAATGAACCCTCCATTAACACCATTAATCAACCCATGCATCGAGACTATCAACACATTTAAAATCAATAGACCATACCACCTTAAGCCATAGCATAATCCAAGCTCCATATAATAATTCGCATAACTATTAGCATTATGATCTTGCCAAATATGCCACCAACATTCCATATCATATATATATATATATGCTACATAATTTCATTAACAATTTGTATAACCATGTGCATTATAACCTTGCCAAATGGGCCACCGACTTTTCAACCATGTGCATATACATCATGTAATTGAAACACAACTTCATAGCCATTTCCTTGTTAGCTAGGGTTTAACAACAATCAACAAGTATTTTCATGCATGTAATATTGCAGAACTAGGTCTCTTTTGCATTTTTTATAGTACTTTACCTTTCTCAAAACTGTCTTTCATATAATTTTCACTAACATGTTTGTTGTGCAGGTGCGAGAAGAACAAATGCCATTAATGAATAGCAGGTTGTAGTAAAATGAAGGAACAACACATTAAAAGCTCAACTCATACCAACAAAAATAATATCTCATCAACCATGTAAACCATGTAGCACCTCATCATAACATCAAAAATGAGTAGATATGATCTTCACTAGTACAAGGGGTTCCCGCCTACTAGTATTATTTAGTTTTTATAATAATAGGCTTTAGCAATACTTTGGAGGAGAAACTTCGTTGATGTTTTCAATCATCAAAAACTGGCGAATCCACAAGGAAATTTTTTTTTAATAGATTTAGAACTCAGGACTCATGGTTTCATGGACCAAAACAGGAGGCCAAGAAGACATAATTCGGATGATTATGCAACAGGGGGAAGTGAGCGGATTTAATGGAAAGATGATCGGGAATTTGGGAATAATTCATGAAAAGTGTTAAGTATGAGGGGTTTTTTACCACTGTATGCATAATCATTCGACCAGAATCTTCTATCAACCCTTTAAGCAGGAAAACCTTTAGACTTTCTCTTAAAATCTCAATGGATGAAGAAATGGCAAGAAGAAGCAGGAAATAACCAATTCCTTCTAAGACATCAGTGGAAATATGTAACAATTTCAAGGGCCCTTCAGAGGATTCATCATAACAACTATGAAAGCTTGATTGTTATCAACTAACAATGCTTTGAAAGAGTGTCACTATGGCAGGATTGATCCAACATCCCATCTTGACCTAACACTAAAAGATGATAAAGACAAAAATTGCAACAGAAATAAAAAGAAGAAATTAAAACCGCAGCAATAAAAGACAGAAACAAAGCGCGGCAGGGAATAAAAAAACTTAACTTGGAAATCATAAATCAAAGTACTATGAAGCAAGGAAAAGAAGCACAAAAATTCAAAGGATAGCTAGGCTACTAATATACAGCAAAATCCATACAGCATTAGAAATTTTCATGTTGGTTCCTCACAATATTTCAAGCGAGGGTTGCTAGTGTTGTAGAAAAACCATTGTCTCTGTAATTCCTTAAAAACTTGTGAGTTAGTGTCTAAGACCAAAGTAAACTGAAAATGATCCAACTTCTGAAAATCTGGTGTAATTATCATCCTTGTGACGCATACGATTAAATCCTCAAGATAAGCATGGAGACTGACCAAATCATTAAAAGTTGTGTGTATTGGCCTTTTAATGGTGGTACTTTCATCCAATAAGCCAAAAGGAAGGTAGTTGTAAGACATGGTATCACAACTAATAAGAGTGGTTTTGTGGCAATTTTCCCTTTCTATTTTGATTTTACTGTAACCACACAAAATTTGAAGTAAGGGCTCCCACTGTGACTCTACAACCTGTTTCGGAAACATTTCCATATTGAGAGGAGGGAAAGGGTTTCTCATAATTACTTGTCTGAAAGTTTGAAGACTAATGTAGGTTCTAATATTATCACTAGTCTTCGAAGCAGGTTCCCAATTTGAAACTCATTCAGGGTTGACTAAAAAAAAAATTCAGTTTTTAAGAAATCCTTCAACTCCCTTCGAAAGGTTGCTTTCAGTGCAGAGTTAACAAGTCCTTATTTTCACCTAGATGGTTTCATAGTACGTTGCACAAGACCTGGATCAAAACCACGAAGATCCATGTTAAACCAAACGAAAAAAATTTGAAATCCACCAAGTAACTCGGCATACCTCATCTATTCTTTATCAAAACTCTGGACATTTATTTTAACATTCGTTGAATATCCAGGTGTCCTAATGTTCATGGAGATGTTTTTAACCACCTTGTGTTGTAACTCCTCTTCCTTCTGTTTTTCTTTATTTCCTCCAACATTCAATGAAAATGAACTCTCAAGAAGATTCAAGCCCTCATGAATCCTATTATTTTCCATGGATATAATTTCCTCGGGATTAAGAGGTTCATCTTGGATGATAGTATAAATTCTCTCATCCTCAGGGATGGCATTCAATAATTCTTCATTCTCAGAAATGTATGGACGATGCAGAGATTGGAAAGCACAATCAGGCCAGTGAGGCAAGAATTGTCAAGTAGGAGAGGCTGCAAAGACAACTAACCGATCAGCTATTGAATTCAAGTTCTTCCTGACATGAGTGATGTTGAAATATAGGAGGTTCGAGACAAGTGTCCAAACAGTTTGGGAGTATTGTTCCACCAACTTGTCGCTAGGAGAGCATGTCTTACATATCAGGTTCACAACAAGCTCAGAATTTCCGAAAACTGAAAGGTGACTACAACTGAGATTAAGGGTGTTCTCAATGCCTAACAACAAAGCTTCAAACTCAGTGGCATTGTTTGAACAAGAAAACTCCAACCTGTATGACAGATTATGAATCTTTCCTGAAGGGGAAACCAAGATAATACCATCCTCATTAGCTTCGTTAGAGTGTGAACCATCAAAGTGCATATGCCATAATTCATCATCTGAATCAATTTTTTCCATAGGGATATTATCCTCTTCAGCAAATATGGAATATACTCCTACGTCTTCTTCGATATAGTTTACGCTAGATTGTGGAACACTCTCTATGTAGGGTGAAATTCTCCCTTCTCTAAGGACTATAATGTTCTTACCATTCTGAGGAATGGATAAATTTTTTCCTTCGAGTGAGACGTATCCACATGTTAGGGCTTGATAATCTCTCCCCAAGATAATTGAATAATTTCTCACAGGCATATCAATCACCTGAATTTTGAGGGTTTTCCTTATCTCAAAATGAGCGTATAAAACCAAGGTTACATATTTAATCTTGCCTATGGTTGTTTGTTGTAGACTATTATAGGAGAGCATGCTTCTGGCATTTTCAAATTGACCCTTGGGAGCATAGGCTTTTCTCCTAGTGTTAATAACCATGACATCCTCTGGCTCTAAAAATTCTAAGACAATGATAGTAGCTTTTGGTCTTTTACCAAATATTTTATCTCTGGCACTCTTCTTTACCTCACATGTGGTTTCTTCGTGGTGCTCCTCTCAAAAGTTACACCAACTTCAAGGAAGGATGGCCTTAGGCTGAAAGTTGTTTTCAACCAGATTTCTAAAAGGGGTGCGGAAGAGGATGAAGCCCCAGGAGTGAGAGGGGAGATAGTACTCTTCCTCTCAAATGCTTTCATGCGATTGTTCATATCTTTTACTAGATGTAAGAGAGATGACATATTTGTCTGTCTAACTATTTATACCTGGGGTAGACCAGTTCGTTCAAGTTTTTCCTCATACTTTGAGCACGTGTACAGGGCAGACCCAATATTATTAATGGATTTTTCCTCAAGCCTATGACGGTAGGGAGAAGGCAAGGCATTGTAATAATGCATGAAAGAGGCTTGGTTCTGAGCATGGATAAGTTCAGGGATCTGGTTGTACAATTGGTGAAACACAAGTTGAAATACATGATGGTCTCACCATCTTTGTAAGTGACATTAGTGTATTCACTTAACTTCTCGGCATGGATTTTGGATTTCCCATAAGTGGATCGGAACCAATAGATTAAATCCTCCCAAGTAGACAAGATCTTAAGAGAAAGGTCAAAGAAATCGGTCGTAGCCTTTCCTTCCAAGGAATTGACAAACAAGCATATGCAAGTGTCATTGTCATTAGCCCCTATGTTATGACAAGTATTAGCAAATGCCACTAGGTGTTCGTTAGTACTAACAGTATTATTTCCTGAAAACCTAGGCAAGTGCTCTTTAAACTTCAGAAGTGGGCGAGTAGCAGGTGCTAAGTTAAGAGGAGAAGACACATGCCATGGTGTGGTTGTGGCATCCTCTTCGAACAGAAAAAACCCATAATTTTTAATGACTTTGGTGGGGTTTGTAGTAGATTGGACAGGGATATGGTGGTTGTACAAGCTACAAATCACTTATGACGCTGAATATTAGGAATATGAAGCACTTCCAGTGCCACCAGAACCACCACTAAATGTCATCTTGTGGATGAGAGATGAGGGGAAGAAAGATGAGTTGGATGAATCAGATAAAGTCCTCCTTAGATCACCTTGTTGGATAGATAACACTATGTTTCTTCTTCATATTTCAGCAATAGGATGGATTTTAGGTGACAAGCCTCTTCTTCTTCTAGAAGCACAAGAATCTAAGGACATGAAAGAAAGGCCAAAATTGAAGAAACAAAAGGTTACTGTTGAATTCTAGGCTCCCTACATCTAGCTTCCAATTGTTATTGAACACTAATATCTCGTTCAATTGCTGCCCAAGAATGGTTAAGCTCAGCATGGGTCCTAGCAGTGTCTAAAATAGTATGAAATAGGTTCAAAGCAATGTTGGTCTGGTCTTGGAGATTGGGCTGCCTTGCAACAAGAACAGTCATGAATAGAAAAACAGTCAAATAATCAATAACAGAAAAAGAAAGATGTATCGATGAAAATCGAATATAAAAATTTAACCAGAGAGATCTCGAAGATCACCCCAGTATAGTCGCCAAATAAATGTTGAGGAAAATATATGAATTGATCTTACTCAATCATTTTCAGACTTTACTTGGCTAAAGCAAAGTAGACGGGAATATCACCATATGTTTATAGCCAACAAAAATAACATCCTAACTCACAAGTATTAATTACAAGTGCTTAGGCTAGTATTTTATCAACAAAAACGCTTACTGGAAATTCACTTTTTATGTAATTTTTTGAATATATCAGTTGCTGAAATAAATGTAAGAACAAAAGTAAAGACACCAAGAGGATAATCAAGATAGATGAGACATAAAGAAATCCTTTATTTCATTCCAATTCACCAAAGAGTCATTTCTTTACGAAATCTCATACAGAAATCTTGGACCAAAGTCAAACTTAGAAATCCCCGATGGAACATACAAAAGGACCTCTGACAGAAAACTAAAACTGAACTCTAAAATTTGGATCAGCTTGCCACAGATTGTTGCCCACTCGACTCTGCACAATATTCTTTATCAGTCATGAAAGTTAATTCACAAACAGACAAGTCTACATAGACTATCAAAGATAGATCAACACCTTTGAAGAACAAGTGTCTAAATGATTTGATTCAGCACTGAATATTGTTGTCTACAATAAGACCCTTCTATCACAAAAGAGAATTAGGTTGTGATGAATATATGAATGAATGAAAGCTGAACTATCTCAACATAAACTCAAAGAGAAAACCTTAGCATGTTTTTTCTTCTATCCTCCCTTGTTCCTCCCTTTCCTTTTTCCTTTAACAAGTTAGAATTGGTTAAGGTAGTTAAACCAACTCATTAGTTAAGTTAGTTAAAAGACTCAACAAACTTTAGTTAGGGGGGAAAGGTAATAATCATAATAAGGGTCATAAATAATTAATAACTAGTAGGTGGGACCCCTTGTGACTCCCTTTGATTCATAACAATCATAAAAATCATAACATAACCATTAGTTAAGCAAAACACACCTCCTTATGTCTCCCATCAACATATTTACTTTTGGCAATTTTAGCTCATGAAACTCGAAATTATTTCAAAAATAATATTCATATATCCAAAATAAAACATGATGTCCAAAGATCCATGAAGTCAACTGTCATAAAACAATAGATAATATAAAACTCAAAATCCATATTACTCAGTCTGTGATGCAACCCTTCCTTGGTTGTTGTTGTCACCTCTTGATTCTCCTGAATTTTCCTTTGGTTGTGCAGAGCCTTTAGGCTTGATCTCGTTGATCACGTGGGAACAATCAACCCTCAATTGCATCCGCGAAGACACAGATTTGCCAGAGTCATTGGAGGGTGAGAAGGGACAGCAGTAGCTTTTGCTTTATCAATTGCATGGTGGGCTTCAGTCTTCAATCTCTTGCTAGCATGGGAGGATTGCATTGGCGATTGGTTAGGGGAAGCTTAGACAATGGGGTTAACTAGCGGAGGAGGAGGCAAAGACAATTTGGGCCAACCACGATGTTGGGAGACTGTCGGGTGGACAATCTCCTACCATCCATCATTTTCAGGGACCTTAGACTGTAAGGAGAGATGAGGAGGTATAGGGATACTGGGGGCTTGTTGGGCTTGGAAGGGAGGCCTTTCAGGCCTAGGTTCGACTATTCCCTTTCTAATCCAATTATAGAATCTCACATGAAATAATTGGCCAAGCTCTTCTGAATCAACGTCAAAATGTATGGGGAACCTAGGCCTTATTGGGCCTCGGTTCCAATTACCTCGACCTCTATTTCCTCAGTCGTGGCTACCTCGACTGAAAAACTCATCATGAATGTGTGATCAATTAGCAAATAGTATTTTAAATAACCATGCATGACAACTCTTAAAAATATGAAATAGATTTGGCTTAGAATGTACCAGGCTCATGCAATCCAATCCATACAAATTGTTTCATTGTTAATCAACGAGCAAGGGGGTGAAAAGGGTCCAGGGATACATGAGGGTTTTGTAATTAGCGAAAATATGATATAATGAAAGGGGAGAAGATATGGTCACTTCTCAATGATAACAACAATCAATTGTAAGAAAACCAATAAAACCTCATTGTAATCCACATAAGACTATGTCACTTTCTTCCAATCTAACACAGAAATTCCCTTGACTATAATCAATATCAGAACAGGGAGTAAAAAAATGAATATGGGATATGTAAAGGGTTTGTAATTAGCAAAAAGTGAGATAATGGGAGGGGAAGATAACGATTATTATTCATGAAATTAATCAAGCGATTCATAAAACATTATACAGTAAGAATAGATGCACCAACCAACAATCATCATGATCGAATAACAATTACTGTGTATTTAACTAATCCACCGTCTAATAATCAAATACCCAATACAATGCTATCACAAAATAGTAAGTATTCCACATAAAATGTAAGAGGTTATGTTCCCTTCATTCATACACTCTGCATTTCATAACAATTTATGAACATTGCCCATTTCCAATCTGTAACTATCAGAATCAACCACTGCCCAAGCGTTTCTTCAATCCATCACTATACTAAAAAGTCATGTTTTCAAAATAATAGTGAGGTTACTATTACTGCTATAGAGCCCATCAAAAATACAATGATATTCGTTAACATATATATGCAGTAACCAAATAATCATGTCCAAAATGCCATGCCTAAAATGACAATTAATCATACAACCAACAACCACCATTTAGATACAAGCTATGCAGGAGTAATTTGCCCAAGAAATGTAGTTCTTCCACTGTAAAAGAAAACCAACTCAATGTGACTTAAAAGTTGAGCCATCAATCCAACACCACTGCCATCAAAAACATGCATGCTTTAACCAGTGGTCAATTGCAATAAATAACATGCTTAAAAACTCTGTGGGTATCCCTGAGTATAAAAACACCTATCCATACTACACACAGTGCGCAGCAAACAAAATCCCACAATGCAACGTTTCCATTTATCAAAACAAACACACAGTCACGATATAACTCAGTATATCATGTTGAGCTATCGATTAATATGAGGTTGTTTCGATTCAGTCACACCATGATTGACCAAATTGTGAACACTCAGGCTTGTTCAATCAATAAACACCAGGATGCAGTGGATATACTTTCTATAGTCATTCAGTTTAGTAGTCATACGTCCCAAAGAAAATCACAGTTACCATGCCCATCAATTACTTTGCAAAATTCCATACATGGAACGCAACATGTGTGAACAACACCAAGCATTCACAACCAATGCCTGCCATCATCCAAATCATTATAAGTGCAAATACTAGTGACTGTATAACAACCAACCATTCACCATTGTGGTAGGAATTCAATCAACCGAACAAGTTGTGGTAGCTATGCATACCCATGCATCTAATTGAAACGGGGCAGAAGCCTTCTCCACTAATAATACTGAGTTACTTGACACAAGGAGGGTGACTGTGAACTTTAGAAGTGCAATTGGCACTGTAAGGTTTATTGTTATTATCACAGAGGTAGTAACTAAATTCCATACCAACATGACTTCCATACGACCAATGGTGAGTCTTCATTTAAAGTAATCGACCACAATAATTCGTAGCAACTTGACATGCCCGAGAGTCTTCCTATGAAACTCTAGACCAGAGGGTTAAGGGTTTTTCTCGGTAGCCATCACAGGAGGAACAAAGACAATTTCTTGTAATAGTGAAACTTCGAAGTCAGAGGTATACACACAGAGAGAGATATGAGTCATTTGTGGACAGGTAACAATCCATGGCGAGGGGGGGGAAAGGAAGGGTGAGGCTCTTATTCGGTCGAGCAGTTTAATCAATGCATGCAGGGTATAACCCTTGTGTTCTTCATCCATAGTAATGAGGAGGAGACAGGGATGAGTTAAGAACATAACACCCAATTCGTGCCCCTTAGCAGTGGAAATCAAATGTCGGAATGAAACACAACATCCTGACACATAAAAACTTCGACCATTAAACCCAGGAAGGCCAGAGACTGGCTATAGTGACAGTGCATGAAGAATTTTCCACCCCATAATTAAACAGAAACCCTCCGACTGAACCCGTAGTAGCAACAAAGAATTATCACTAGGAAGACCGATAACCTCTACAAACTCAAAAAAATTATAGGAAGAACCATCCATTTTTCATTCAAGAACCAAGATTTCACACAGTTGCAACACTTAGAAAAAACACAAACCCATACACTTGAGCTAGTAATAATTTCATAACCAGAGTGAATTCAAGAATGGCCAAAAAAAGGACATACATGTTAATCGAAATCCTTAAGACGAGAGGTGTCCGAGTGGTTTCACCCTGCTAAAATTCTGGAGCATAACACAACAGAAAGCAAACAATAGCCCGACTAGAGTGGCATCCAATGGGAAGGGTAAAGGTGACATGAAATAAATGCACGTCGCCTCCACCCAATATCATTAATTCAATAGTACATGCCAATGATCCCTCCATTAACACCATTAATCAACCCATGCATCGAGACTATCAACACATTTAAAACCAATAGACCATACCACCTTAACCCATATCATAATCCAAGTTCCATATAACAATTCGCATAACCATTAGCACTATGATCTTGCCAAATATGCCACCAATGTTCCACATCATATATATATCGGCTACATAATTCCATTAACAATTTGTATAACCATTTGCATTATCATCTTGCCAAATGCGCCACCAACTTTTCAACCATATGCATATACATCATGTAATTGAAACACAACTTCATAGCCATTTCCTTGTTAGCTAGGGTTTAACAACAATAAACAACTATTTTCATGCATGTAATATTGCAGAACTAGGTCTCTTTTGCATTTGTTATAGTACTTTACCTTTCTCAAAACTGTCTTTCATATAATTTTCACTTACATGTTTGTTGTGCAGGTGCGAGAAGAAAAAATGCCATTAATGAATAGAATGTTGTAGTAAAACGAAGGAACAACACCTTAAAAGATCAACTCATACCAACAACAACAATATCTCATCAACCATGTAAACCGTGTAGCACCCCATCTTAACATCAAAAATGAGTAGATCTCATCTTCACTAGTACAAGGGGTTCCCACCTACTAGTATTATTTAGTTTTTATAATAATAGGCTTTAGCAATACTTTGCATGAGAAACTTCATTGACATTTTCAATCGTCAACAATAGTCTCTTCTTCAGAAAAGACCCCGGATGTTGCGACATCTTTGAACACACAAGGAACCAAGGAATTTAGGAACCACTCGAGTAAAATTGCGGGAGGGACCTTAACTTTGATCAAGCTCTTTCGTCGACACCATTCTCGGATGTGATCCAAGATATGGATGGATTTTGTTTGCTCAAAGTTGGTCAGCAACTTGGTGTCAGCATAATATCTTACCGATAAATAGAAAGGATTTAATAATACCATAGCCAGGTCATTAAAGTAAGCTTAGTTCGAGTTATCGAGCTCGATATACCATTTTGTGGAACCCCCTATAAGAATGCGTTGAAACAAACTCAACTGAATGGAATCATGCTTTAACGAATTGGATGAGCACCATAAATGAAATAGTGTAACAAGATCACTTGGATACTCGCAAGGATTTCCTTCGAACTTACGGATGTCCAAGGGAAACTTAGTCAGCATAGGGGGGGCCAATGAAGATCATGACAGATTGGGTCATTCAAAAGTCTCGACAAGTCTAGAAAAAGCAGAGTTTCCAGGAAAGGTAGTCTAGGTTTTGGTGTGTTTACCCTTGACCAAGTTTTGAGGATCCTTGTTCATGTTTGACCTAATTTTGGGACTTCGATAGGCTGTCGTAGAAGTAGAAGAGTCGAAGCAGACATCACGGGATCTCGACCCCTTTTTATGGATTTTTGGGTTTTGGGCTATGTAATGGGTATGGGAATGTCGTCCCATGGGTTTACCCATGTTTAGGCCCTTTTGTAATGTATAAATAGAATTCTAGGTGAGGTAAGAAAGGAGAAGATCTTTTGGTACCTTGCTAAGTGCTAAGTGCAAGTGTGGATTGTATATGCTGTGTGCATACTATGTGAGACTTGTAGAGCTAAGTGCAAGTGATTGTAAGAGATTGAGTAGAAGATTTGTGTTTTAACCTAGCTCGGGGAAGGAGGATCTGGCGAGGTGCGTGCAAATCTCATGTTCTATGCAGAGTAGGCTCTTGTGGATCTGTGCATGTAGAATATTGACAGAAGATAATAAAGAAGAAGAAGAAGAGTTGGTGGATGTAGCCTGAGGCTGGGGGTGAACCATGTATATCTTGTGTTGTGGTTTCTTTGTGATCTATGGTTGTTCTCTTATTTATGTGATTAAATGCTTAGTGTGTTGATATATGCTTAGAAGAATCTAATATGATAGCTTAGTGTTGAATAATGTGAACGAATGCTATATATAATCTATGTTGATGTGCTTAGTGCTTGAATATATCAGATCTGTGTGAATATTTCGATGCTCTGTGATTAGGGTTTTTACTGCAGAGTAGATACCAATTAAATATTGATGAACTGTAACTGCTAAGTTCTCTGTAAAGGTGTTGTAATCACATATCGGTGTCCCAGCTAAGGTTGCAGACATATGAGTCCTGCAACCACCCCTGCCTCTACCTCGGCTGAGACTTCATCCGTTTCGCAGGTGTTGCCGAAAGGGTCAGTAGTTAGGGTTTTTTTGGTGCGCTCTTGAGCATTGAACCCTGGGTCTTCCCCTGTTCCAACAAATGGTTATGTTTTCGGGACTGAAACTGTGATTGCTGGGAACTAAAGAAAAGAAAGCTCTATGTGTAGATCTGTTGCTTTAGTGTGCAGTATTCTACTTGACTTGTGAAGCTTTGTGCTAAGAAGAAAAGTAAGATATGAAGAAAAGAGGTAAGTTCTTAAAGCTTTGTGTTTTGTTAAAGGGAAGATAAGTGGAAATTTTTGTTGCAAAAGTATGGATCTAGGTATGTTTGATAAATTTTGTCCTATCTTGAAAAGTAGGGCACAACTAGATGATAGAAGGTTTGATATGAGTAGATCTTATAGAAATAATGAAAGATATGTTATTCCTATGCATAGAAAGAATGTTTGGACTAATAAATGGATGCAGGACCCTAGAAAGACTTTGTTGCAGGTTAGTTATTGTGACCCTAGTGCGTAGTACAGGAAAGGTTGGGGATCGTTCAAGAGAAAGAGAAAATTAACTCTTTGTTATAGCTGCAGAAGACCGGGACATCTTGATAAGGAATTCCCTGGTAGAGGTCCTACTTTCCTTTGTTGTAAAGCTATGGACCATGAAGTTTTGGATTGCCCTAGAATGATTGCTAAGGTTGAAAGAATGAATATGAGACAAGAAAACCCTGAGAAAAATCAAGAAACTGAGACCATGGCAGAACCCCAGAAAGAATCAGAGAATGTATTGTTGCAAATGAAAGAAACCACGAATGATCATAGAAATATCAACTTATCAGAGAGCTTCAAAGAAAAAGAATTCATAGAAACAAGAATAGGAGACTTCGACATTGACTGTGTTCTAGATGAAGAAACACAGGTGAATATCATAACAGAAAGAACTTGAGAAATTTTAGGAAAGCCTGCTATGATTCCTTCATTATGAGGAATAGGATTATTTAGAGAAAATTTGATAACCCTATGTGGAAGACTCACCCAAATATCTATGAGTTCTCATCGAACTACGACAGAGAAAGAGTTTGAGGTTGTTAAATTTATTGAGAACAGCACCCCAGTTGCTATATTACTAGGAAAAACTTGGATTGAGAAAGATCAGGCTAGAAGAAAAGAAGAGGAAGTCTTAGAACAAAAGAAGTAAGAATTAAAAGATTTTGTGACTAGGAGGATAGCGCACTTGATTGAAGAATAGGATAATAGATCAAAGTTGTTCAGAACTAGAAACCTGGATGTCAAAATTGAAAGAACACAAGAAGACTCACAGAAGAGTAGAGCATGTACTCCAGACAGAGAAAAAGTATTGGCCTTGAACCCTACAAAATACCATCAACAGCGTGAAGTTACTATGCTAAAAGGAGATAAGAATCAGAATGGAAAGAGGAATAGCAAGATAAATATTGCAGGGAAGAAGGCTAGAAAGCTCAGTAAGAAGAGAGCAAAGATAGAAAATTTGTAAAAGGTTCTAGAAGGGACTTCGCAGGAGGAAGGTTTGCAAAACTGAAACTTCGTCAGGATATCAGAACAGCACAACATGGCACTTCGCCATGATGAAGCAATACAGCCATTGAAAGCATTATAACCATTAGTTTGATGCCCCGAACGGTTAGAACAGTACTTATGGCTTTAAATATCGCCATCAGATCATTGGGGCCGCGTCGCATTGGACAGAACCACATTGATGAAGGCCTCCCATCCGTTGGAGAGATCTATTACATCATGTCTACTTATTCCGTCGATTTTTGCACCGAGAACACTTTTGTGAATTGTATCCAAGCCAACCCCTTACTAGTACCGCACTATGTTTATTGAGATCGACACCTATTCTATTTCTTTGAGAACTCATTCATCCACCTGAGTTATCCAATCTAAGTGTGCATGTCAGATGAGCTCAGCGCCGCAGAGAAAATCATTGAAGAAGTTCTAATCGACCTTATGGCTGAGAAGGTGATGTCTGTCAAAGTTCAATCCTCATCAACAAGATAAGTGCAAGCCTCTTCGTCGACTGCTCGTGGATCTAGACCATCCCAACCTGCAGCAGAGAAAAGAACCAAGCATTGAGATGACTTGGAAAATGCAAAGTTAAACTTGACTATCATGCTCGACTACATCCCACCTTTGGTTGGTGCGGTGAGTCATGACAGTGTCCCGAGAGACTTTGATTACACCCTGGTTACTGTGTACCTCCCGAAGGGGATACGTGCAGTAAGAATGCAGCAAGATAAGATCGTGACATTGAAGTTCAGTGACTTCAACCTAGGGGACTGCAAGAACTACATCATGATATATCCTTACAAGTATTTGACCAAGGAAAAGGGGAAGAACTCGAAAATAATCCCCCAACAGTGGACTATGAACCTCGCACAGTCTACCCTCTTGAATGTGATGAAGATTCTGCACTTTGGAAGGCACCAGGAGGTTAACGTGTTTGTTAAGCTTCTGCTATCATGTTACCATGGAGAATATCTATCGCTATATAGATGCATCACATTCGATCTGATGTTGATCCATAGGATCACCAGATTGAGCATGCAAGGACCCGACCCATAGGAATTCTACCCAGGGAAGGCTACAAATCATGCACTGGCACATAGGATCAAAGACACATATGGAGATGTAGAAAAGGGGATGCGAGGCTACAAGGTAGCTTCCATCCAGAATGGAGCAGTGTGCCTGGACTTCCAGTTGATCACAGGAAATCTCGTGAGAAAGAACATACCTACATGGGTCACAGGATTCGTTGTTGACCTCACCGGTAAATGTGTAGAAGGACTCCAGATGAACTGGGGAAGTACTTAGTTAACCAGCTGGAATTGGATTTTCGCAAAGCTTGGGATCAAGGCTATGAGTTCCACTTTAGTTGGCTCCTAACCCTCATATCATTTACTGCTTGGGAGATGCTAGAAGGTGAGACCTTCCTGGATGTTGAGCCATTCGAGCCACTTGCTATGAATTTCACCATGCTCTGGTACTCAAGTGATATGCAAAAATAGTGGAAATTGAATGCATTATTCCATACATACTACGTGTAGTTGAAGAGGGCCATCGAAGTTGTCCCTCGCATGACGCCAAACACCCTGCACCGGTTCAGACCTCTTATGAAGTTTCTCACAGATCAACACTTCATTTATATCACTGCGCAAGAAGACAAGCATAAAGAAGATCTTTAGTCATCCTATAAGCTCACAGAGGAGGACATCGAGGAGATAAACAAGGACTGGTATGCAGAGCTCCTTATCCCTACTAACCCTGCAGAAATGTATGATCCCGAACTAATTGCCAGCTCAAACGCCACTCACAAAGAAAACGACACACCTGGAACCAACAGAAGGAAGAAGACCGAAGAAGTACAAAACCTGAGCAACACATCATATGAAACTTCTTTAGTATCACCTGGCTGAGGAGGTAATAACGAAGTAGATAGAGAAGAGACCAATGGAAAAGAATATCAACAGAAGCAAGGTGAAGTAACACCGCCTAGGGATCCTGTTGATGAGGTTGATCCCTCAAAGAAAAGAAATATTTCCCCCACGAAACCTACCTCACAGAAGAATTCAAGAGTGAGAAAAACCATGATTTGAACCATGCTCATGGTCGATGACTTCGACTTCATCATCGCTGCTATAGTATATTCCTCATAGGACGTCTTACAGAAACATGAATCCAAGCAAGAAGAGATGTACGACAGAATTGAGGTTGAACTCAGAGGGGTACAATAGGCCCTTCAATCCAGTCGGGCAGTATCCACTGTGCCCCTGCCCTCAGAAGCATCGGAGTTGGGATATGAGCCTGCCCAACTCCGCAAACTAGCTGATGTGACCGAATCTCACCTTCATCACGCACAGGGAGACATAGAACAGGCCATAGACACCCTAAATCAAGTGCAAATAGTATTCATAGAGCAACGTCGAGTTGCGCTGCAGGAGAAGGTTTCTCTCTAAACAAAGTTTGAAGAGGAGAAAGCAAAAAAACAGCAAGAGAAAGAGTAGTTGCTCACAGAACAGCTCGAAGTCAAAGAAGCAGACAACAAAGCACTTTTCTCTATGACAAGCTTAGAGAAAAAAGCGTAAGAACCAGTAGAGAATCAAGTAGCGCAACTTGTGGAAGCTATCTAGCAGCTTCAGCAGAGAATCTCATATCTAGAGCTATGAACAATGCCTAGCACCCCGCAGGATGTATGAGATCAAAGAGAAGCAACTGCTCAAAGCGCAGTTGAGAGAATCAAGGCCCTCACCATGGAATGTAAACAGCTAACTTATCGTAGTACCCAGAGTTATGAGTGACTCACTGAGGATCCCAAATTGAAGGCACTGGAGTCACAGCTCTAGGAGGCAAAGCAGAAAGAATAAATAGTACACGCGCAGTTGAAGCCCCTGTCTGTAGTTGAAAGGATGAAGTGATCCCAGGAACATTACATTGCTCAGCAGCAGGTCCACACCATTCATAGCAAAGTCATGGAAGTGACTCAGAGGCTCCAACCAATACAGGATGAGGCTTGCCCACTATTTACGGATATTGAAGGCCAAGGAGCATAACTGGAGCAAGTCATCACTGCAATTGAACAACGTTTGGAGGGACCTATCAAGGAAGCAGTTATCTAAGAGTTTGTCAAGCAGGAGGCCTTGTCAAAGCATCTTGAGCCAAGCTCGAGGCTTTTGAAGCAGAGCTACCCAGATCAGAGTGACTCGGGACGAGTCACAGGTGAGTGTTGGGGGCTTGTTGGCCCTTGAACGAGTTTTGAGGATCCTTGGTCATGTTTGACCTACTTTTGGGAATTCGACAGACTGTTGAATGATCCGTCAGGATTTTTCGAATGACTTATGGTTGAGTTTTTATTTGCATGCGTTAATTAACCATTGAGAAACTTAACGAAAGAACGAGAAATGAAAAGGAATTATACAGCCATTTACATATATGCAGATCTGAAATGCAATGAAAAACAGCAAACCATAATACGCAGGTTGATAACGGAGTTCGTCACAACTTTGCCTACGTCTCTGGGCCTTTTCTCTGTGGGGGAGGCTTCTTTATTTCTGTTCGAAAGCTTGATAGTACATCATTACAATGCCGAATGGCTACAAGACTGATCTGGTCATGTTCTCCCAGATCTATGGAACCATGCACAAAAAATGGCACGCGAAACGGACGTCCAAAGCTCTCAGAAATGGTCCAACAGCATCTCCTCCTCAACAGCTTCCCTGCCTCAAACTGGCTTTGACTTGGCTTCTCCTCAGCATCTCTGCTCTGAATTCTCTCAAAATTTGTCCCCTTGGCCTCAAAATGGCCTTGGTTAAATAGTTGGGAAGTTGGTTATCCATCTCCAACTTCCTCCACGAATTTAGGCTCCAAAAATGCCTAATAACCCCCAAAAATGGATAAAAACCATTAACAATGGGTTAATTACATTTAAAAATCCAAAAGTGGTTATAAAAACCCACTTCATAACCATATAATATAGTTATATAGGCTTATAGCCCCTTTCATCCGGGCGCGCGCTCCTTTTGGACAGTCATATGGGCCATGTGGCCACGTGCTAGCCCTTGGGCTATGCACGGGCCACCCCAAACGCTAGCACCGGTCGCATTGCAGTTGTAACCGCACATAACCATGGCATAAACAAACCGTGCTCCCGTATAACCTCTCGTGCAAACGCCCACATGGTCACATAACAGCACATAGAATCGGGAGTCGGGGCTAAGCCCCGGCCCTACCCCCCGTGCAATACACATATTTTCAAATTTAAATATATGTGAATTGGTTACAAAACAAGAACCAAAACAATGGCGCGTTGGCAACGGGAGATTTACAAAGGCTTTGTCAAAGGCAGAGGTCACCGGTTCGAATCCGGTTCTTGACACAAAAATTTTGATAATCAAACCAATTAGACAAATACCGGGGTGCCACGTGGCAGCCCGTGATTGGGCCATGTGGCACCCAATCACTTGTCATTTAAATGCCACGTGTCAGCATCTGATTCGACGACTGTCCACCAACAAGATCATGTCGCGTGTCCATCGCTGATTCGCCCACATCATCTGCCACGTCAGCTCTCCGTACCTTTCCACGTCACTTGACACATATGCTGCTGACGTCATCGTACGGCCGCCACATCAGCTGCTGATGTCACCCGTTCCACGTGTCACCCTTCCAGTGGTGACACGTGTCACCTCGGGATTGGTCCAGTCGTACGCCAAAAATGCCAAAATTGCCTGACACGTGTCAACACCTGGAGCCGCCACGTGTCCTATACAGACCTTCCATGTGTCCTGTATGGACCTTCCACGTGTACTGTACAGACTGGCACGTGTCCTGTATGGACTGTACAGACAGGTACAGTCAGCATCCAAAAATTTTGCATGTTTGGCTTGGCGAACAGAATGCAATATCTTCTCCATACGGACTCCGTTTGACAAAGTAAATATACCATCGGAATCAGGAAGACGAGACGGACACAATGGTGTTGGTTTCGTCGGATTCTGAGCACTTTCATTTTTGAGCATTTTTCAAGCCCTGTCAGGCTTCTGAATCCGATTTCGGATCATTGAAGGTGGAGCGCAAGTCGAAGCGGAGATCACGGGATCTCGACCCCTTTTTAGGGATTTTTGGGTTTTGGGCTATGTAACGGGTATGGGAATGTCGGCCCATGGGTTTACCCATGTTTAGTCCCTTTTTGTAATGTATAAATAGAAGTCTAGGTGAAGTAAGAAAGGAGAAGGTCTTTTGGTACCTTTCTAAGTGCTAAGTGCTAAGTGTTAAGTGCAAGTGTGGATTGTAGATGCTTCGTGCATACTGTGTGAGACTTGTAGAGCTAAGTGCAAGTGATTTTAAGAGATTGAGTAGAAGTTTTGTGTTGTAACCTAGCTTGGGGAAGGAGGATCTAGCGAGGTCCATGCAGATCTCTTGTCCTATGCAGAGTAGGATCTTGTGGCTCTGTGCATGTAGAAGATTGACAGAAGATAATGAAGAAGAAAAAGAAGAGTTAGTGGACATAGCCCCGAGCTGGGGGTGAACCATGTATATCTTGTGTTGTGGTTTCTTTGTGCTTTATGGTTGTTCTCTTGTTTATGTGATTAAATGCTTAGTGCACTGACATATTCTTAGAAGAATCTAATATGATATCTTAGTGTTGACTAATGTGAATGAATGCTAGATCTAGTATATGTTGATTTTCTTAGTGCTTGAATATATCGGATTTGTGTGAATACTATGATGCTCTATGATTAGGGTTTTTACTGCGGAGTAGATACTGATTAAATACTGATGAATTGTAACTGCTAAGTTCTCTATAAAGGTGTTGTAATCACATATTGGTGTCCCAGCTAAGGTTGCAGACATATGAGTCCTGCAACTACCCCTAGCTCTACCTTGGGTGAGACTTCATCTGCTTCGCAGGTGTTGCCGAAAGGGTCGGTATTTAAAGTTTTGTTGGTGCGCTCTTGAGTGTTGAACCCTAGTCTATCCCTGTGCCAACATGGTGGATTCAAATGAAAAGAGGGGCCTGGATTTTGGCTGGCACCAGGTTGCCAGGAAAATTTTGGTTGTTGACCAGGATTTTGGTAGAAACCATGGTGGATTTGTCTAGTAAAAGGATCTTGGGTTTGATCCTGCATCATCAATTGATTCCCATAGTTGGATTCCATGCCTTGTGTAGGGATTTCTCCATGTATAATGTTCCAAGGACCTTGGTTGGGGATTCCCCCAGCCGACCCTCCTAGCATAGGTATTGAACCCGCCCTAGGGTTCCACTAAGTGTGGGAGGGGATTCCCTCGATCAGCAACCCTTTCAAAGGAAACGAGCCTTCCTAGGGATTTCCAAGACCTTGTGAGGAGTAAACTCCATTCATCTCTCCCTACGAAGGAATGAAAACTTGCATAGGGTTTGGTTGACCAAAACCAGGGTTGCCCCATGCCAAGAAATAATAGGATGAGAAAGCATTATTTCCAAATGCACCGAACAAAGAAAAAGGCATAGACCCCACCGTAGTAATGTAAGATTGAGTTCCATGACTCCCCCGACTAAACAAACTAGAGTTGGTGTTAAGCTTGATTGGTTGTTGGAAAGAACCTCTAAGCAAAGGGGATGGAGGAGGTATATCAACCCCACCATAAGGGATAGCATTAAATAGGGCAGTGGTGCCTGCGAAAAATCCTTGTAAGGTAGCATTAGATCTCCCTACCCCCAGACCAATAGTCTATAGAGTAGAGTAGGTTAGGACCGAACTAGATTCGAAACCTGACATCCCATACAAAAAGGGAGTGCTAGAAACATTCTGGTTAGAGGGAAAAGTGGTCATAAACATCGAACGGATTGTCCCACTACCTGGAGTAGTGGGTGTCTATACAATCATAGTCTTAATAGGTGGAGGTGGGGAAGGAGGCATGACACCCCCTCCTATGACAACCGAGATTGGAGTATGAGGAATCCTAGAATAAGTAGCATTGGTTGCTTCCATCGTCGCTCATCTAACAAACTAGCGTTCAGGTGAAGTCACCTCAGGAGGGACTATCTAAATAAGAAGTGATGTTGATAAGTTAGTGATCTGAGGGTTCATGGGCCTAAAGCCTTCAGCTTCGAGTTCAAAAACGGTGGACTCCTCCAGTTCAGGAAAGTATTCTCTAGGAGCAAGCTTAGGTACAGTTTCATGTGGCCCGATCACTTCAAATGAACCCTCTTGATATATCATGTGCCTTAGGGGTGGAGGAGGTGGCTCCAAGGAACCAGTGGCAGGCCTTGAAGCGTACATGAATGGTGGAGTTGTTGATCCTCCACTTTGTGTAATGGTCAACTGACACTCTAAGGTTGAGCTAGCATGAAACACAGAGCATACACTAAAAAGTTACTAAAGGAAAATCAAGCAAACAACTAACTGGCACGAAGAATAGTTATGCCAATCGACACTATAGAAACTTATCGGTGCAAGTGTAACGCGAACACGGAAACACCCCCCGGGTATAGTCTACAAATTGTGATCTGATGCCTACCCTAAATACCGTGGTATACCCCCGCAGTCACTCGTGTAAGTCCCTAAAAACAGGCAACTAGGTTTCCATCTCGCAGTTAGTCACTAGGCGTTTACAGTCGACAGTCGGGTTGATCATAATGTGTAGGATAACGAAGTCCAAAGCCTTTCAAGGGTACTAAAGGAAAATGGTATGGAAGAAAACTGAGGATCTCAAACGGATTCGAGGTCCACGAGGATCTGTAGTCAAATGTGATTAACATAATGTAGATTTTAACCTTGTACAATATCTACTGCAAAAAGATTTCCATTAAAAGAACAGAAAATATACAATGGAAAATACAAACATAACACAGAGATTTTTCCCCTGGAAACCCAAATCGGGAAAATCAACATATTCTATATTCATTTATTTATTTACATTGTTTAAAATACAATATACATATAGGATCTAGCGGCATCCAAAACCAAAACCTAGTGACCTAGATTAGTCAACAACCCTAATTCCTTAACTGGAAATAGAAAACCATCGGCAAAATCCATGTGCCGAAAAACCACCCAATAATGGACACGAAAATCGACGAAAAAATGTGACACGTTTCCCAAGGAAAAAAAATATCAGGGGCGTTGCCCCCGAACCCCCACACGGGGGGATTTCTCCCCCCTGTTACTACTCATGCAAAGAATATAACACATACCCAACATTCTCCCACTTGTTGTTTTCTTTGCATACAAGAGGTTACATAGTCAACAATCCAGGGCAGCAATGCCCATGGATCCTCTACACCAAGAGAACTTCTCAGTGCTCACAGATTTTTTTAATGAATCTACAACATTCTTCAAAGTGTCCACCTTCATCAACAACACTTTATTTTCTTCAAACATGTCTCTCACAAAGTGATATTGAATATCAATATGCTTTGTCTTTGAATGATAAGTCGGGTTCTTCACGAGAAAAATTGCACTCTGACTCTCAGAATCTATCCTTACAGCTTTCTCTACCAACCCAATACATGAACATAATATTTGTAACCATATTGCTTCCTTACTTGCATGAGTGGTTTCCATGTATTCAAATTCTATAGTTGAAAGTGCCACTACAGCCTGTCTTTTTCTCATTCAACTTATTACTCCTCGAAACAGGTTAAACACATACCCACTTGTGGATCTCCTACGATCCAAATCTCCACCCCAGTCTGCATCCACAAAACCATGTATATCCAAAACACTATCCAATCCCGGTCTTCCTTGGTAGCATAATCCATAGCTAGCGTTGCCACGCAAATACCTGAAAAACCCCTTTTACTGTTGTCCAATGCTCCTTCCTTGGTTTTGACATATACCTGCTCAAAACTCTCATTGCATGTGCAATTTCCGATCTAGTACAAACCATTTCATACATCAAACTACCAACTTCACTCGCATATGGAACACGAGACATGTCCTCCTCCTCTTCATGTTTCTTGGGACATTGATTCACAGATAATTTTACACCAACAGGAATAGGGACCTTGATCGGTTTACATTCCTGCATATTAAACCTCTGCAATATTGTCTCGACATGTTTTCTCTAATTTAACCAGAGTTTCCTCTTTTTTTGATCTCTTTTAATTTCCATGCCCAAAATGAAATTTGAAGCATCGAGATCCTTCATGTCAAATTTAGAGGACAATTGATTTTTCACATCCTAGATAGTATCCATGTTGTTTCCTATCAGCAACATGTCATCCACATACAAGACCAAATAAATCAAATGATCACCAATTAATTTAAAATACACACAATGATCCTCTTTTCTTCTTGTGAAACCAAGTCCCAACATATAAGTATCAAATTTTTTATACTATGTCCTTGGTGATTGTTTTAAACCATACAAAGACTTTTTCAGCTTGCATACCAGCTCCTTCTTTCTCTTCAAAACAAATCCTTCTAGCTTCTTCATATAGATTTCTTCTTCCAGATCCCCATGTAGGAATGTTGTCTTCACGTCCATATGTTCTACTTCAAAATCAAATGCAACAGCAATAGATAACATAAATATTATAGAGGTTAACTTGGAAATGGGAGAAAAAAATCTCAACAAAATCAATTCCCTCAACCTAGGAATAACCCTTTGCTACTAACCGAGCTTTGTATTTATCCACTTTTCCTTTTGCATTTAGCTTCTTTTTAAATACCGATTTGTTGCCAATGGGATATCTTCCAGTCAGAAGCTCCACTATATCCCAAGCCTCATTCTTATCCAAGGTTGAAATTTCTTCGTCCATGGCCTTTTCCAGATACTTCCATCCTCTGAATCCACTGCCTCCCTGACAATTCAAGGATCATCATCAGTAATAGACAAAGAAAAATTTGAATAGAAATTATATGGATTATACCTTTTTGGTAGTCTTCTTTCTCGAACCGATCTCCTCAATATTGGAGTATGAGGATCTTCTTCTTCCGATTCATGTTCTTCTATAGATTCTGATTCATCATCATTTAAATCAAACTCTATTTTCTTTGGTTCTTCCTTACTTGGTAGGACTTCCTGTTTAACAACGTCCTTCATTTCTCTAAATACCACATCTCAGCTATACGCTACCTTTTTAGTTTCTGGGTTCCAAAGATTATAACCTTTTATACCATCTTTATACCCAATAAAGATACATGTTTCATCCTTCTTATCTAGCTTACTCATGTTTTCCTTTGGAACATGAACATATGCATCACAACCAAATACCTTGAGACGTGTGAGAGAAGGTTTCTTACCAGTCCATACCTCTTGTAGAGTCTTGTCATCCATCATTGATGAGAATGATCTGCTGACCAGGTAACATGTAGTACCCATTGCCTCTGCCCATAATTCTTTCCCTAACCCGACACCATTGAGCATGCACCTTGCTTTTTCCATCAGTGTCATGTTCATCCTTTCTGCAACTCAATTCTGTTGAGGTGCATATGGAGTAGTCTTTTTCCTTGATATACCACTCTTCTTACATAATTCTTCAAATTTATTCCGGCAAAACTCTCCGCCATTATTTTTTCTCGACACCTTAATTATTTTCTCTATTTGATTCTCAACAATATCCTTAAACTCTTTAAACATGTCAAATAATTCATATTTATTCTTGAGCAAATATATCCAAGTATTCCTTGAGAAGTCATCTATAAATGATACATATTACATAGATTTTCCCGATGATGGGATCGACAAAGGTCCAAAAACATCATTGTGAACTAGCTGAAAAATTCCTTATGCCCTCATTACACCAGAGGGGAATATTTCTCGTTCCTTCTTCACATATACAAAATGTTCACATAAATCAAAATCCAGAGAGAAGTTAGACATACCTTCAACCATACCTTTACCATCTAGTAGTTGAAGACCCTTCTCTCTGATATGCCCCAGTCTTTGATGCCACAACATAAGCTTTTCTCCAGAGACTATAGGAGTTCTTTCTTCTTCAACTCCAATATCAGGAACAATGGAACTATTACACCCATCACTAATAGTTCTTCCTTTCAGCTTATACATAGTTCCAAACCAAACTCCCTTCAACAACACCAATTCTCCTCGAACCATCTTCCAGGTTTCCTTTTCAAATATTGTTTTTACCCCTGCATCGTCCATTTTGCTTACAGAAATCAATTTTTTGGCCAATCGTGGGATGTGAAGAACACCAGGTAGTGTTCTAATCCTTCCATATATGAGCCTCAACTTGAATTTTCCTCGACCTATGATTATGGTTGTCGATTCATCACCTAGGAAAACATTACCCCCATCATACCTTTCATATTCACAGAACCACTCTCTGTGGGGAGTCATATGAAAACGTACACCTGATTCAACCAACCATGCCTCATGATTTTCATGTGTGCTTGAAGAAGCCAAGTACACATCCCCTCCTTCTTCCTTTGAGATCTTTTCTTCTGTAGAAGGAGATTCTTCAGATCCCTTATTTTTCTCAACTTTGGATCTACACTACTTCTTGTAGTGCCCTTCTTTTCCACATCTCCAACATACCTTTACAAACTTTACAGAAGATTTATATATACCCTTAGACTTAGATCTCCCACTTGAGAACTTAGACTATTTATTTCGTGGGAGTGTCCTCTTGCAAATAATGCATTTGTGCTATGTCCTTCCATATTCTTTCGTTTCATCTCCTCCGACAACAAGGATGAGACCACTTCATCAAAATTCAAGGCACTGGTATTACTACCTATGGCCACAACCAAACTATCCCACGAGTCTGGTAAAGAACATAGTAAATTGATACACTTATGTTCATTTGAAATTTTAATCTCAATAGATACTAACTGACTTACCATAGTATTGAAGGTGTTCAAATGCTCTGCCACCGAGTCTCCATCTCTCATCCTCAGGTTATATATCTTCTTTCTCGGGAAGAGTTTATTTACTAGGGACTTAGATTGATACAACTTCCCCAACTTATCCCATAAATCCTTGGTTGTAGCTTCCTCTAACACAATCAGTAATACTACATCTGAGAGACATAGTTGGATTGTGCTCTTTGCATTTTGATCCAACTTGTGTAGTCATCTGTTGAAGTTCTTGTAGGTGCATTACCTGGATCTACCGCGATCCACTTATCTATGTCCACCAATAGATCTTCCATATTGAGCTTCCATAGCTCAAAAATTTGTCCATTAAACTTATCGATCTCCATTTTCAAATTACTCGCCATTTCTCCCACTATAACAAGGCTTATCACAGTCTCAAGCCAAACCCTTGACCATAAAGGCGTCCCCTTGAATCCAACAAAGCTCTGATACCAAATGTAGATTTTCCCTTGTATCTTTTCTATTCTTTTACTGAAAATATGTTTGCAGTAAATATTGTACAATGTTAAAATCTACACATAAATCCCAAGAACAACCCTCAATATATGATTCCCACTACACTTGGTCTAGATTTGGAGGGGTTATCTCCTCTACCTTTCCTCACGCAACCTCGTGTTCAGCCCTTGTGTTAGAGGGGGGTCCCAATTGACTCTTATGAAACTAGACACTGACACTCCCTATCACAGACTCTTATGATTTTTTAAGCGGCCTTGAAGAGTTTCCTCTCCACACATATTTCAAGGCCCTAGAGCCTAGACTACTTGGTGAACCCTACAAACAAAAGTCTAGTTGATTTTAAGTGTTAATCTTTGATTTTAAGTGGCTTGATTTACTCAAAAGGTATGGATGTGCAACTTATGGTGTTTTCAAGAGACAAAAGAGAAGAAAAAACTTTCAAGCATTCGTGCAAAAGCAAACTAGGTTCTATAATTGAAAAAAGGTTTTTAAATATTTGCAAATGCAAAATTTTCGAAGTATAGTCCAAGATCCCAAAATGTAAAAAGTTTCCTAGAATGCACTTTTTGTTTTACAATGGAAATTTGAACTGCTAAAATTTCAAGGACATAGCAAAGAAGGAAATTTGGAATTGGAACTCTTTTCTTTTGTAATAAACAACCTATTCTACAACTACAAAACAAAAATGCATAGTTAAATGCAACATTTTTTGTTTTTTTGAATGCTTAGAAAAGAAAATCACAAGTAAATGGTAATTTTTCGTTTTTCAAAGCACAAACAAGGTAAAGAGAAAACAAACCCAATACTAACATAGACCCTAAACCATTGCTTGAACACAGGGATTCACTGGAATCCAACAGGAGGATCTAACACTTATAAGTTCACCCTATACCTTCAAAGCAAACAAAAGAAAATAAAGATACAACAAGGGTTCTTTACAAACTGCAAGATAAACCGAATCTTTAACCCAACCAAACACAATTAACAAAGACCCTGAAGAGTTCAAGAAGGCCTGAAAAGCATAGAGCTTATTGTCAGGACAGAAAAAGTCTTTTTTTTTAATCCTTCCAAAACACAGAGACATGTGTTGTGCACAAGCATCTTGTGTATGTATGTGGGTTATATACTAAGTAGATTGTGTATGTATGTGTTTTATATAGAGTAAAGGGTGCGTACACCTATGCAAACTTTCAAAAAATAAAAAGGATTGGACAACTAGCTAGGTTGGGAAGGCTGGTAGGCACCTAGAAGGTGACTAGAGACCCTAATTGACTTAGTAAACTTGGAAAACTCAAAAATAAACTGAATCAAATCAAATCAAACCAAAATCTCCCACTTAAGACCCTAGAGAGAGTCCCCAATGGAGTCACTAATTCTGTAGGGAAAATCCTCTTAAACTGGTTCTAAGGAATAGGAAGAGAAATGACTCCCTTAAAAGATTGATCTACCCTTAATCTACCCCAAAACCATCTAAACTAAGTGATGAAAGAGAAAGGAAAGAGATATTTACTAAGTGCACCTTCATTCCTTGCGGTTGGTGTAGACCTCTTTCACTTGTTGTCACCTCCTAGATCACAGATCTACTCCCAAAGATTAACTTCATGGGGTTAGGAATACAATGAAACAACACATACAATCCCTAATGATCACTTTAAAAGTCTAAACATAGATATAAATTCTCAAATTAAAAAAATCATGTAAACATAGGGTTTTGGGACAAGGATAAACTCTTTTATTCAATTTCAAGATAAAAAGGATTACAACCTTTGTTGGAAATCACTCCATAAACCAAGTCCAGGTTCCTATGTTATGGCTCCAAGCGCATCAATCCCATATTAGCTTCTCATAACCAACATGATTCACCAAGGGAAGGAGGAAGGGTTGCATAAGGATAAAAGTTGGAGGGGAAGACTGAGGCTAAAACTCAGAATGAGATGCAAATCTTGGGCTAAGAAAGGGAAGGGATTTTGGCAGAGTTTTCTTATTCTCTTGCTCATGTTCATAAATGACTCCCCAATACCTCTTTTTATATGAGAAAAATATGGTTATTCAATTTGGGGATGGGCTACAAGGGGTAAAATGGTTAGGAAACCCTCCATAGCCTGTAAATTCCATTGAATTCCATACAATTTTATATCTTTTGCAAGTTTTGGAGGTAAACATGGGCTAACTAGCATGCTGCACACGTGGGTACATGGGATAACTAGCATGAATCATGCATGTGTACGCAGACGATTAGTGCAACGGGGCCCATACACTGTCCAAAAAATGGTTTTTTAAAAGGAAGCCTTGGAAGTATTTTGGAAAAGTATGAAAATAGAAGGGTCAATGTTTTGTATGCACATATAAGGCATTTTCGACTATAACAACAAGGTTGCTCAGGTTTTTTGAAAACCCCTGGATGGGAAAATCCTAGGTCACATAATGGGGATAAGGGTTTTTTTATTTCCATGAAATATGACCATTACACGGGGGAGGTGGTTTTGAAACAGATGTGACCAAATAGAGACTATAGTTTTCCGAGGAGGAACAACCTACGGCTACACACATGTTGGAGTTAATCCAGGGAAAATTTAGGACATCATCAGGGGATTTAGTCCCATATTTCATAGTGAGGTATTGATCCTCAATCATATGGATGTACTCATCCAAAACTTTCAAGGTTTCCTTCTCCGAGGGGACGCCAAGAAGTCTCTGAGTGCATCTTTGAAATTTCGGTGAACACCAAATTTTTCGGCCTACCAGCAGATCATCGGAGTACTCGAAAATATCCTCCTCCATGCCAATCAGGTTGGGCATGCACGGACACATGCTAAATGATCCCTATGCCAACTGGTAAGGAGTACACCAATTTCATCTTCCATTATCGTGCTCTCGGGAGTGTCCAAATTCAGGTGGGGGAGGCAATCGAACATCCTGTGGAAACCCTAACCGCATACCTCAATTCCATGCTCTTTGATATATATATATGTTTGTGTGTGTGTGTGTCCATTGGATGTATATTGGGTGGTTGGGAGGAATGGTTGTTATCCTCCCCACCCAGGTTCAATTCCTTGTAAGTGACATGTGATGCCTTTAATGGGTCTATAAAACACTCTTGTTGTTGATTATGTTTCTCTTATTTTTTACCAATCAATATCCCACCAATATTGGCCTCCCCATGTCTACATCTTCCACCAAGCATGTGATCCAAACCATCCATCCCTTCACCAAGGTCAAACATTTTTGTTCGTAATCAAGAATAGGGGTGAAATGTTCCTTTGTCCATATTTTCATGGAGTCACCAGTCATTCTCTTGTTAGTGAAGTAGCCAACTAGTGATAACTTTCCATGAGGTAAATTTAATTGAGCTTCACCCCATCACCTAAGACCAAGTTTACATCCTATGCTTTCCTTTTTACACATTTTTGGTTGAGGCGATTCTCCTCCATGGAATCCAAATTTGGGCTTACAGATGAGTGTGTTGGGGTTGGGTTTTCAACACACCCACTCATGAGATCAGTGGCTAAAAATTTCCCTATGAAACCCTCCTTCACAAAAACCAGCAAGTTTTCTTCCTTCTCAAGGTTGCTCAGGTTTTATGAAAACCCCAGGATGGGAAAATCTTGGGTTGCATAATGGGGAGAAGGCCTTTTTTATTTCCATGAAAGATGACCATTCCAAGGGGGGAGATGGTTCTAAAACAGACATGACCAAATAGAGACTATAGTTTTCTGAGGAGGGACAGCCTATGGCTACACGCATGTTGGAGTTAAGCCAGGGTACATTTAGGGCATCATCAGGGGATTTAGTCCCATATTTCATACTTAGGTATTGATCCTCAATCGTACTAATGTACTCATCCAAAAAATTCAAGGTTTCCTCCTCCAAGGGGACGTCAATAATTCTCCGAGTGCAGCCCCAAAATTCTGGTGAACACCAAATTTTTCGGCTTGCCAGCAGATCATCGGAGTAGTCGAAAATTTCCTCCTCCATGCCAATCAGGCTAGGCGTGGATGGACACATGCTAAATTATCCCTTTTCCAACTTGTGAGGATTCCACCAATTTCTTGTTTCATTGTCGTTCTCTCAGGAGTGTCTAAAGTCAGGTGGGTCGGGAGGTAATCGAACATCCTGTGGAAACCCTAACTACATACTAAATCACATGCTTTTTGATATGTGTGTGTGTGTGTGTGTGTGTCCATTGGATGTAGCTTGGGTGGTTGGAAGGAATGGTTGTTAGCCTCCCCACCCAGGTTCAATTCCTTGTAAGTGACATGTGATGTGCTTAATGGGTCTATAAGATACTCTTGTTGTTGAGTATGTTTCTCTTCTTGTTGAGCAATCAATATCCCGCCAATATTGGCCTCCCCATGTTCTATCTCGTATTTAAGAGGGTTTTACGTGGATGTAGCGAGACACTATTCTTTAATGTCGTGAACTACTCTTCTTGTTGAGCAATCAAAATCCCTCCAATCTTGGCCTCCCCATGTTCTCTCGCGTATTTCGGGGGGGTTTCGGTGGACATAGCGAGATACTAGTCTTTGGTGTCATGAACCACATATGTGTGTGTGTGTGTGCGTGTGTTAAAACTGGAAAATGGAGTTGCTCAAATCCAAATTTATGGAGACTCTTTGTTTGTGATTCAATGGATAAAAGGAAAATCCAATTTTTGCAAGTTTACACTATAACCTATTTTTCATGACATCCTACTTCTAAAATTAGTCTTCTCTCACATTTATTTTACGCATGTATAAAAGGACATGAACTCTAAAGAAGACAAACAATATAAGGATGGATTTTCACTAGAAAATGAGATCTGGAAAATCATTGATAGCACTCATGCAAATTCCTTTGAATATATCCATACTCCCTGGTTCTAGTTTTCTTCTTATTACTTTATAGCTCTATGATTGGGATCTCTCCATGGAAACTCTGACTGAGTACCTTTAGGAAGATGGGGAGAAATTTTTCAGAGTATAAATATGACCATACTTTTTTGAAAATTTGACGAGAATTCTAAATGATGTTTTCATGGGTACATATTATAGTTTAGGAGACTTTTTTAGAGAAAATTTTGGATATTCAGGTAACAATGTTTTAACTAAATATATAGACCATTACAAGTGGAATTGAATGCTACTCAACATCTATCACTATAATTTTATTTATATAAATAAAATTGCTACATTTTTTCTTGTGGATATATATGTATATATGTACAATTTGAGTGGGCCTAATGGTTATGAATATGTGTTTCCTTCTCGGAGGTCATAGGTTCAAATCCAAAGGGGGGTAGGGTATGTACACCTTCGTATACTTTAGCATTCAAATTGTTGCATGAATGAGATCCCTTGTCCCACAAACAAGGGGGTCTCATACACCAATTTAGTGTTTAGCTTGGTCGTGACCTTAAAATTAGATTATTATTATTATTGTATAATTGTTCCAACTCTATATATGCATTAGATAATATAAAAGTATATCTTTTATATCAATGTTTTTAACTAGTTATTGTTTCTAACTTTGTTTTTATTTATTAATAAGTAACTATATATTTATATCTTATTTATTTATTAGTAAGTAACTATATATTATATATAAGAGTAAGTTTTGATCTTAGTATATTTATTTATTAATACTACCTATATATGTATATCTATATTAGAGGAAATTATAATTTTATCATATGTATCATACTTTAATTTATTATGTATTTATTATTTAGAATTATAAATCTTAATCTAGCTAGCTTTAAATAATACTAATTTGAGGGCATCTTTCATCTCATTTTATCAATTCTCAATCTAAATACAATTACAATTTATGTTAATTAATTAAATAAAGTTAGTTTCTTTTTATTGTTTATTTTATGATTCTGATGACAGAGAAAATTAGTGTAGTCTAAAATGTTGATGAAATTAATGTTAATGTGATGTATCCAAAAAGTTCTCTTTTATTCAATATTTCCCTCATCTTTGTTTATGATGGACAATGTCCCTACTAAAATTGTGATTTTTTTGCTTGAAATTATCCTTCAACTTTAGTTATCTTTCACTAAAGTGGGGGCCAAATTGTATATTATGAAAATTTAAATGATCAATAAAATAGCAATTGTTGGTTGTGATATGAAAGGGATGAAGATGATAGGGGTTATGATTCAAAAAGAGAGAGGAATCCAAGGGGGATTTATTCATGGGTATTAATCCAACCCACCTTTCATGAATTATTATCATGGTGTATAACCTTCTATTTGTTGTTGAGTGCTCCCAAAGCCAATCATTAAACCCATGTAAGAGGGTGGGTGTGAGGATTCATGTCCCATAGTTATTGGGGAGAATGGAGTTGAAGTACAATCATCTTTGGGAAGAGTGTGAGTCAAGTAAGCAAGGAAAGGAGAAGGAAATTTGTATGAAAAAGTAGATAGTTTTTACATGCAGATTTTGGGCAACAAGAGAGAAGTTGAGTGTTGGGAAGAGCACCATCCATGATATGTTTGAAGGAAGCCATTGTTTGGTTGTGTTTTTTGTTGAAAATGTGTCTTGTGTGCCTGTAAAATAGGTTGTAATCGTGTAGTTTGTTTCTTATTGAGGAAATGGCTCAAGATCCTTGTGAAGGTTGATGTGAGCACTCCTAGAGCAGTTAAGAGTTCCTGGAAGTCCCCAACTAACAGATTTATGACCAACCGAGTGCACTGGAATCCATGAAAAACAAATGGTATATCTCAATCAACTGAGAGAGGTGAAGGGGGTACATTCCTTGGGTTGTGCAGTTTGTAGGGAAGAGAGTTGGTGGATTGGAACTATTTTTGGAGTTTGGAACCTGGGTTTGGGGTTGTTGTGTGTGGAGAGTGTACATCCAGGAGAGCCAAATCTCCTTATGGACTCATAGCCTCAGCTCAGGGGTGGCATGTTGTTGAGAGAAAATGAACAACAACACCTATGGTTGGGAGGTTCATCCTTTGTACGCAGCCAGTTGGTTACATTTTATAGAAAAATAAGTTGTATGTTGTTTTAATATGATTATTTTGTTGTGTAAATGAATATTTGAATGTTGTGTGTTGTTGTGTGCTTATTGGATGCATTCATTTATTTTGTATGTTGTTAGATGCATGGGTAAATCAAAACATTTTTTTAGTATATTTTTAATGGGCATGCTACCCCTTGGTTCATTTTATATGTGTTGGGGTCTTTTAAGTTTTCATTTCAGTGGGCTAGTTTTCCTTGCAGTGACAAGACTCAGCTTGGAAGTTGGGTACATTATAGATTGAATCATCGCACACGCTAGGAAATATTTGTCATACACGATACAAATTTATTGCACGCACAACTTGTCTTAGTGAGGAGGTGACATTCATGTTAGCTAACATGATGTAGTTTCATTTAAACAATTTGTGCCTGCAATGGTTAAATATGTGTATAATTTGTAGTTGGTAAGCTACAAGAATTCAGTTACCTCAAAATTTTTGAATTTATGTATATTTTTCGCAAGTAATGTTCCTCGATTAAGCTAGGGGATGTTACAGAATGGTATCAGAGATTTTTGGTTCAAGATTGGACTTGTATGGGCCAAAGATCAGCACAAAGTTGGTAAATTTTTCATCTCATTGTTTGATTTGTGTCAAATTTGAGGAAGAAGGAAAAATCTTAGTGAAATTCCCAAATTCCTAAGAAAAATCAAGTTGAAATTGCACTCATAATGGTTGTTCTGGAGGGGTTATTTCAACTTCCAAGCAACTGAATTTGTCTTAAACGTGAAATTCAAGCATTTTCATGATGGTTCTGATGGTCACGAGATGGAAAATAAGGAAAACTAGCTAAGCGAAGAAATAATTTGTGTGCACTAAATAATGGCGCTGTGTGGTGTGCAGAATTGGTATTGGACGCACTGAATGTTGGTGCGCGATATAAAAAAATTGTGTGCACTGGATATTGGTGCATGGTATAAAATTTTGTGCATACTGAATATTGGTGCATGGTATAAAATTCATGCACACTGAATATTGGTGCGCGGTACAAAAAGTCACATGCAATGAATATTGGTGAATGGTATAAAAGTCGTGTGCACTAAATATTGGGATGTGGTATAAAAAGTTGTGTGCACTGAATATTGGTGTGTGATATAAAAGTTGTGCACATTGAATATTGGTACGTGGTATAAAAAATTGTGCTCATTGGATATTGGTGCGCGGTATAAAAGTCACACACTCTAAATGTTGGTGTGTCGTATAAAAATTTGTGTGCACTGAATATTGGTGTGCAATATAAAATTTGCACGCACTGAATATTGGCATGTGGTATAAAAAGTTGTGTACTGAATATCGGTGCATGATATAAAAGTTGTGCACATTGAATATTGGTGTGTAGTATAAAAAGTTGTGTGCACTGGATATTGGTGTGTGGTATAAAAGTAGCACACACTGGATATTGGTGTGTTGTATAAAAGTTGCATGCACTGAATATGGGTGTTTGGTATAAAAGTTGTGCACACTGGATAATGGTGCTCGGTATAAAAATTTGTGTGCGCTGAATATTAGTGTGCGGTATAAAATCTAGGCACACTAAATATTGATGTGCGATATAAAAGTTGTGTGCATTGAATATTGGTGTGAAAATAATAGTTGTGTGCACTAAAGATTGGTGTGTGTTATTAAAGTTATGCAGATTGCATATTCGGGCACGGTGTAAAAGTTGTGTGCACTAAATATGGGTGTGTGGTGTGTGTGTTAAATATTGGTGCTACGCATTGTGGAACTAGTACATGTTGAATATTGGTGCTTAATACAATATTGGTGTGTGTGCAGGCTTTGAAAGGAGAGAAAGAGAAAAGAAGAAACAAAGAAGAGAAGAGAAAAGAGAAGGAGAAATAACCCTTTTTACAAAAAAATAAAAGTTTGGAGCCCAAAACTTGTTTTGAGCATAACAAGAGCAGTTTAACTTGGATTTGGATGAATTTTTAGGTTTTTTTCCATAGTGACAATGGATACAAGAATTCCAATGAGGGCCATCAACTAATTCTACTTCCATTCTCTGAAAAACATGAAATATTGGCATTTGTAGGTGTGAGTCGTGCTTGGTAACCGGGGCCCAAAAAAGGGTGAAAATTGTATAGAAAATTCAAAACCATGCATGAAGATACCCATTTGGCCTCCTAGTAGAATTCAAAGGGAGTTAGTGTGGAGATGTCGAAATAGAGGTAAATATAGTATTTTTGGGCGTGTTATGGGGATTTTTGAAAACTTAGGAGGAAGAAAAGGGACCCTAATTCACCTATCCATAAAAATTTATTTACTCGACATTTTGTATACTAATCAAGCTAGATAACTTTGGTATAATGAAATTTTCCCAGAAGTGTGCAGTTTGGGAGATATCCAGTTTTTCTAAAAATTCTAAGTCTGGAAAAAGGGGGTGAAAAAGGACAAAGTTGTCATTTCCAAATTGTTTCATATTTTGACTGGAGCACTAGATTGACAATTTGAAAGTTATTGTAGATTACATGTTATCAATAGTATCTATGTCTCACACAAATTTTTCCTTTGTTCTTAATATATTTACCTCTATAGGTGGCAAAAGTTGGTGTTTGAGATCATGTTGCACTTGGGAGAAGGTGTGAAAGAGGGGTGAATTAACACTATTCAATTTTCTATAACTTTCTACTCAATGCTTAGAATTAAACAAGAAAGTGGTCATTGGAAATCTATTGGATAGGAGAATCCAACTATCCACCCATAATTTAGTTTTGATCCAAATAATTCTCAAGGAATCAAAAGGAAAGTTATTTATGGACTTGAAGGACCCCATTGAGAAAAATGGGAATTTCAAGAAGCCATAATTGTTGGCTCATAAATCAGATTGAAGCATGAGTATGGTCTTTGGAAAGGTAAGGGAAAACATGATAGAAATAGTAGGTTACCCTAGGAGGCATTTGGTTGTGTTATAAGTCTATGGGAAAAAAGGGCCACTGGACTCTATGAGCCATACAATTGCTCAATGTGAAAGTTTTCCAAAACAAGTCAATTTTGGGAAAACATTTCTATACGTTAAAGGTACATGCCAAAGGTGAATATCGGTTCAAAATAAGAGTATTTATGCCTATTATATTTCCTCATCAGTGGTGTAGAGGCACCTTTGTAAGCGCATCCCTTTGGAAATAAAATAGGTTGAGCTTAATAGAAGGACGTTGTTAATAAGCAGAGAGTGTTGTGTGAAGGTGCTACTAGCAAGAGGATAAGTTTCCATAAATGAATATTGTCTGGGTATATTCCATAGTAATCCCAAGGTCCATTGGACAAGGAAGAAGGTCAATTATGGTGTAGTTGGATGAGGCCACAAAGGGTTGTAGAGCCGGTATTGAAAGGTTGACAAAGGACTCAGAATATCATAGATAGATTAATATCTGATTGCTAAAGAGTCGGAATTGATTGGAAAGGATAATCAATAGAGATGCTCGCATGAACATAAATTTGGTAGGTAAAGAAATACATTTTCATGAATATGGAGTTAATGAGGACTTTATAGCCTTGAAGGTAGAGGTGTGGTGAAGGTGGAAAAGTTTGTTGCAAAAGAAAAGAAAGAGTCTCATGAGGTGAGGTGTGACTCATGGAGTGGATGAGTCACGTCTATGTGAAATCATAGGAATACAATAAGAAGGAATGGTTAAGCCATGGCTTAGCTACTTGCATATAAAAATACCCAAAACAAGAAATCCACTTATGTTATTAGAGTGTGCAATGAAATCCTGGTACAGGTGAAAGGAAGGATGGAATAATGAAGATTCATTTTCACTTCTAAGTATCAATGGAAAATACAACATTTAATTGGAAGCAGTTTCGTCTTGAGAAGATGAATAGGATTTTGTAAGAAAATTTCTATATTGCTAAAGGGTTAAGTAGGTTAGAAAATATTGCAGTGTTAGAAGGTGGAATGATAAAAATTACATCATTCCAATGTGCATGAAGAGTTCCAATAGGGTAAAGTTGGGGCATGTTTTCCTGAGAGGGGGCAGTTACCAATAAGGCATATTGGATGGAAATGCTTAATAGTTAAGTTGGACTTGGCTAGAAGATGCTTAGGAAGAAGAATCAGCATAGAAGAATGGTGCATAGATGAGTACAATGGAAGTACAATGCAGCAAGGATCTACAGGAATTCAAGGACAACCATCTACAACAACAACAACAAAAATAAAAATAGAGATGAAATAATTATGCATTGGAGTGCATAATGGAAGTGATGCATCATGCATATAAGAATGATAGAATGCAAGTGCATGAAGTGGAAATTGAAAATATCTAATTCTTAACACATATTGATGTGTTCTTATGCATATGGACATGCCTTGACATGTATATAGAATGAGTGTAGACTAAGAGTAGTCTGTTGATATAATACATGAATGACCAATGGTGTGATATTGAATAAGAATAATGATGGATTGTGTATCCAAGAACTTGTTTATAGCATGGTTGAAGATGTTGATGATGTTGTTTCATATGATAGCCATCCATGTGAAAAATGAATGAGGATGGTAAGATGCTAATAAATAGGTCAATGAAGGGAGCTTACAATATGCCAAAACGATATAAGTTGGTCAGGTAGCATCAATTATGGCAATAAAATCCATGCAAGTATGCATTTGGTGTTGTTATGATGCATAAATGTTGAAGAAAATTGAGTTAAGAATTCCTTCAGCTAGATTTTCAAATATTTAAAATTGATGTAAAGGCTAAGGGACTTAAGTATACAAAACTTATCGATGCTTGAATGCATTTATGATAAATTTAATTGCATAGTATGCTATGTTGGTTATGAGATCATAATCAAGTTAATTCATGATACATTACTCATATTGTAGCAATGAATTCCATTATAGTGGCCATGTGTGAGGCCATGATGTGGTTGGAAATAAAAGGGATATAGCACCCTATAAGTGCATAATGGTTTTCCCTGTTTAATTGATGTTTGGACTGCAACCTCTTTGCCGACACAAGAGAGCACTAAGGGATCATGTTCCTAGTGTTGTGTATGGGTTGAAGAGGAAGGTATCCAAATAATCGAGGAAGTAATTGGGGAAGAGATTTGGATGATTTTTTGAGGCTTTGGCCACACCTTCCAACTCACATGGTAGAATACATGACATGAACATATGGTACTCCAAGGCCAATGCAAGGCTGCATTGTGTAGATGTGACCATGGGTATGGGCACATTGGTTTTATTTATGGGTAATGTTTGATTGCATTATGGAAATCTTGGTGTGATGATAATGAATGTACAACAAATGCTAGTTTCATTTTAGATAATATCATTAATGGTTGAATGTCATTTTTAACATGAATAATGGTTGGAAATGATTGAATTGATGGTAAAATACAATGTTGATATCATTTAAGAACTGTTGAAAATGTGCATGAGTACTAACAATATGTTGGGATGAGTTAAAATTGAGAAAATTGCAAGGAGAATGGTCTTGGATATGGCATAGATGTAATCCCATAAAGATGACTAATGCATGTTGTTTCACGAGCCAAACATAATGAATAGAAAACCTGTGCATGAAATCTTATTTTCCTATGTAAAACAGATTTGAGAAATTATTAATTGCAAATTGTTATGATATGCTAGCAGTTTGTTTGGTTGAGTGAAAATTAAGAAAAATGAAGTGAGAATTGTATTGGATATGGCAAGGATGTAAGCCCATAAAGAAGATGGATGTTATTGTGCAATACAAACATAATTAGCAGGAAGCTCATGCTTGGAAAAAAAAATCTTGTAAAAAATAGATTTGAAAATTTATAAATAAAAATTGTATGATGATGTCTCATATTGACTGTATGCATATGATGAAAATGGGATGATTTCCATAGGTCACAGGTTGCTAGTAGAATTCTAGCAGTGATTTGGCATACGCCTACACAAGAACACCTTAGAAAATGAAGGAGCGTCTAAGGAACTGTATAATGGTGAAATGGATGTCTAATTCTAAGGGGTGAGTAAAGAAAGGAAGACAAAAATAAACTCCAAAAGAAAAGATAAGAAGCAAGTTGTCAGACTTACGGAAGAACCAGGTTGTCAGGAATGAAGAGTGAACTCCTATGTGGGAGTTTCACTATTGGAGAATTAGGTTGTCAGGCCTGAAGAGTGAAATCTTGCATGAGTTTCACTACAACAGAAAGGTTGTTTTGGTTATTTTATTGATAGTTCTTCCTAGCAGTGAGTCCCTTGAGTTCCCATTAGTGAGATTCATGGTCACCTGTGCCTAAAACACCCTGATAAATGAATGGTGCAGCCTAATGGACTGAGAGCATTGAAGGGGCTACATTCCTTGGGACAACCATGAAAAAAGAATAATACAACCCAATGGACTAAGAGTAGTGAATGGGGTACATTCCTTGGTTTGAGCAGGTTGAAAGGAAGAGATCTTGTGGAAATCGAGATAGCTATAGGAGAATGCCATTGGATTATGTCTCCATGTTTTGGGGTCAGAGTTCCTATGTATCTATGTTTTGGGGTCAGAATGCCTATGTTTTTATGGTTTTGAGGCTGGAGCGCTTATGTATTTAGAATTAGGCTAGAATGCCTATGTGATGTTGACTAAAGGTTGGAGAGCCTAGAATTGTAATTGTATGCACATCGTAGGGTGTTGTGCACTAAGGATAGTGCAAAAATAAGGGGGAGGGAAATGTAACATCCCCAGTTTTAGTCCCCACAAATTGTAATGTAATTGTATAAATGTGAATTAGGATGGTGAGTCAAGATGATTGGGGAAAAGAGCTCATATTGATTAATATGGTTGGGGTCCAAATTGTATATTATGAACATTGAAATGATTAATAAAATAATAATCATTGGCTATGATACAATAGGATGAAAATGATGGGGGTTATGATACCACAAAAGATAGGGGCCCAAGGGGGATTTATTCATGGGATCCAACCCACTTTTCTTGAATTATTGTCATTATGTATAACCTTCTATTTTTTGTTGAGTGTTCCCAAAGTCAATCATTAAACTCATGTAAGAGGGTGGGTGTAAGTAGTCACATCCCATAGTTATTGGGGAGCATGGAGTTGAAGTACAATCATCTTTGGAAAGAGTGTGAGTCAAGTAAGCAAGGGAAGGAGAAGGAAAATTGTGTGTAGAAAGTAGATAGTTTTTACATGCAGATTTTGGGCAGAAAGAGATGAGTCGAGTGCTAGGAAGAGAAATAGCCATGCTATGCTTAAAGGAAACCATTTTTTGGTTGTATTTTATGTTGGAAATGTGGCATGTGTGCCTATAAAATAAGTTGAAATCCTGTAGTACATTTCTTGTTGAGTAAATGGATCAAAATCCTTGTGAAGGATGTTGTGAGCACTCTTAGAGCAACTGAGAGTTCCTAGAAGTCCCCAACTGAGAGATTCTTGTCCAACCAAGTGCACCGGAAGCCCTAATAAATGAATGGTAAATCCCAATGGATTGAGAGTGGTGGCACATCCCAATGGATTGAGAGTGGTGAAGAGGGTACATTCCTTGGGTAATGCAGTTTATGGGGAAGAGAGTTAGTGGATTGGAACTATTGTAGGAGTTTGGAACCTTGATTTGGGGTTTTTGTGTGTGGAGAGTGTACAGCCAGGAGGGCCAAATCTCCTTGTGGACTCATAGCCTCAGCTTGGGGGTGGCCTACTGTTGAGATAAAATGAACAACAACACCTATGGCTGGGAGGTTCATCCTTCGTACGCATTCAGTTGGTTACATTTTATAAAAAGATAAGTGAACTATGTTGTGTTATTACGATTATTCCACTCTGTAAATGAATATTTGAATGTTTTGTGTTGTTGTGTGCTTATTGGATGCATTCATGTCTTATGTATGTTGTTAGATGCAAGGTTAAATCAATGTATTATTTTATCGTATTTTTTATGGACCTGCTACCCCTTGGTTCATTTTATATGTGTTGGGGCCTTTTAAGTTTTCATTTCAATAGGTTGGTTGTCCTTGCAATGACAGGACTCAACTTGGAAGCTAGGTTCATTACAAATTGCATCGTCGTGTGCATTGGGAAATACTTGTCGTGCATGATACAAGGTTGTTGCATGCACAACTTGTCTCAGTGAGGAGAAGAAATTCATGTTATATATCATGATGTAGTTGCATTTAAATAATTGGTTTCTATAATGGTTAAATATGTGTATAATTTGTAGCTGGTAAGCTACAAGAATTTATTTACCTCAAAATTTTCAAATTTATGTGTATTTTTTGCAAGTAATGTTCCTCGGCTAAGTTTGGGGACGTTACATACATGTTGAAATCTCATTTTGGAGGTTAAGGATACTTATGTAGCCTCATGTAGGAAACCTTTGGTTATTATCTGTGCTTTCGTGATCATTTTTTTGTAGGTGGAGTCTCTTGTAAAATCCCATAGAAGCTCGTGACATGAAATGGTTGTAGGTTGACTCTCCTATAGAGTCTTGTAGAAATGGGATATAGGTTGAATCTCTTGTAGACTCCTATGGAAATATCATATAGCTTGCCTATATGTGGACACTTGTGTAATTCATGCAGAAGTGTTTGTGTAGGCTACCTATAGGTGAACACTTCTATAAAGTCATGTAGAAGTGTTTGCATGAGCCAAGAAGTGTTTTTATGAGTGGTGGAAATTCGATAGGAAAGAAGTAATGTCTAAATGGGATATGGTAGAGTTGATACAAGTTTTCATGAATGGATGTAGGTAATGGATGTAAGTGAATAGGTGTATGAAATAAATAGATGTAGGGATTGAATGGATAGGATGAAAGTAGGAGTGTATGAAATTTTTAGATTTTAATGTGCATGTAGACGAAGGAAGTAATATGTGAATGGGATATGGTAGAGTGGATATAGGTTTTCATGAATGGATGTAGGTAATGGATGTAAGTGAATATATGTATGAAATAAATGGATGGAAATAAATAGATGTAGGGAATGAATGCATATGGTGAAAGTAGGAGTGTATGAAATGTTTATATTTTAATGTGAATGTAGAGAAAAGGTTGTGTAATTTGAAAATTATACTCACTTTTTATTGTTGTATCGATGCATAAGGTAGGAATAGTTTCTTGATTAATTTTATATACCTTAATATGCTTGGATTATAAATAGAATACTTTGTCTAGATGTGAAGCTTTGAACTGTTGAAATGAACTATATTTTCAACATACTCAATGAATGTAGTGTTCGATTACTGAGAGGGGGGGGTGAATCAGTAATAGAGAAAAATAATCATTTTCAACCATATAACGCAAGTGGTATATCAGTGTAGCATTATAATCCAATAATTGTAGAGTAAATAAACATTGAACAAATGATAAATCATACACACACATAGTACACCAGTGTTTTTACGTGGAAACCCAAAGTGGGAGAAAACCACAGAATGATTTTTCTTATATGTCTTGAAGAATTACATTCATTGGAAGCACCAACTTCCTTTGTTTTCCAGCTGCAACTGGAAGGGGGCTCCAACCCCTTATTTTCTCAAGCTAAAACCTGAGGGAAGATCCAACTCCCCAATTATCTGGCTACAACCAGAAGGAGGCTACAACCCCCTAAGTTTTCCGGCTACAACCAGAAGGTGGCTACAACCACCTGTCCTTGCCCCATCCAACCGCCCTGAAATAAAAATGCCAAATGTAGAAAACCTGTCACTATCACTGAATCAACCACTGCCACTGTCAACGTCATTGTCAACCTATACCAATAACCTGTAACAACCTGTACCAATCAACCTGCACCAAACAACTTGTACTAATAACTTGAACCAACATGTACCATGCATCAACCTTGACTCATCAAGATGTACCAACATCATCAACTATCCACCTCATGTATGTGCCAACTCATCAACTATACACCTCATGTATGTGTCAAC
>SNQJ01S0000591.1:81553-99561 GCA_010110895.2 Picea sitchensis
TCAACTATACACCTCATGTATGTGCCAACTCATCAACTATACACCTCATGTATGTGTCAACTCATCAACTACTTGTCTCAACCATGTACCCAACATGTACCTCAACCATATACCAAAGACATACACCAATATAACCATCAAAATTTATCTAACAATTCATCATTCTATACATAAACCAAATACCATAAACCCTTGCATCAAACCATGTGTCACAACCTCACTGTTATGTAGCCTCAAGCTAAACCAACAACTCCAACAACACATCACAACCAAAATACCAATACCCATATTCTAAATACAAACAACAAAATACCAATTGTATCCCTCAACAAATCTGATATATGCAGCAATATTGAACATCTAATACCATCTCAAGAGCTAAACCCTAGCTCACAAAACATACCTCATAAATAGACCTCAACCATTTTGTTGCCACGATTGATCCAGGTGGATATTGGTGGTCACCCGCCTATTCCACTTGGACCCCCACCATTGTTTCTTTTAGTTTTTCAGTTTCCTTAATTGTAGCACAATTTACTATTTTTGGCAGTTTTTCGAGTCTTGATCTTCCAGAGCCGTTTTGAGGCCCTAAATGACGTTTTTTGGGCATGAATCAATCAAAAATATCTTCATAATATTTTCTACCAACTATTGTAGTCATCAGATAGATATTTCTAACGATGTATCATATGCATCAAACGGAGATAGTATGCCAAAGTTACGACCTTGGGAAATTGATGTGCCAATTTACCTCAGCAGGGCCCATATTCTGGTGTTTCATCTCCTAGGGTTAGGTTTTTTGGATGTTTAGGGTTTCCTTTGTTTCTCAATAATAGATAGGCATTTGAGCCTCATTGAAACATAGAGTTCAAAGGCCTATAGCCACCACATCTCTTCTCGGAGATAAGCTATCAGTGCCCTAACTAGTTTATTTCTATTATGTCTGTAAACAAATTTCAGTTCTTTGATATTAATGAAATGAAGTGTTATTTCCGTTGCATCTTTGTATTCATGGTTATTTGTGTATTTTTTTGTGTTCCTACATAAATATGGATTAGTGGTATCAGAGTGGTATGCTCTTTCTCGATCCTTCTTTGCATGTCCCCAATGAGGTCGAGGTATAAGGAGTTAGGGCTCGATCTGGTTGAACCTTTGCAAATCAACCTCGCAAACCCTAACGGTCGCCCATGGGGGATGAAAAGAAAGACAAGGGAGTAAGATATCCTATCAAACTATTGCTCGAGGAGGCCCTTGAAAAACAAAGGAACGCAGTGATGGATAACTTCGCCCAGATCCTTCAACGATTGCCCATTGGCGACGCATCTGCATCCAACAACCACTTTGGATGTGTGTCCCCTTTTAAGGTACAAGTAAATTTGACATTCCCATATTTGATGGTCAAATAGATGCAGATGTCGTAGATAGATGGTTGAATCTATTATAAGTATATTTCTTGGTTCATGACTTTTCCGACCGGGAGAAGATTATTTTTTCACTACTCAAAGCCACCCCCCATGTCAAGGACTAGTGGGAAACATACTGTGAGAAAAAGGACAAGGAGGAACCTACTAGAAGCATCACTTTTTGGGGAAGGAAATGATCATCCACATAGACCACCAACCCCTGCAATTCATATAGACACAAGGGAAGTTGCAGAACAATCGCCATCATAAGTGGTCCAAATATATACAAAAGTTTCATTTGAACATCAAGTACAATAAAGGTAGCACCAATAATGTTGTAGACATCCTCAACCGACCACCGATCATGGCGATAACCACCGTGATCAACTCCTGTGGGCATGAGACTTTTGATTGGCCACTTCTCTACAAGATCGATCCAGATTTTGGCCACACATACAAGACTCTCTTGGAGGGTAACCGAGTTCCAAATTTTCACCTCCAGGATGCACTACTATGCCACCTGGGACACCTTTGTGTTCCTTCAAGCAAGTGTGCCAAGATTATTTGGGAAGCGCACTATAGTCGGATCGTTGGGCATTTTGGGGTCGAGAAAACAGTGGCAATATTGCAAAAGTATTTCTATTGGTCAAACCTTCAACAGGATGTCGGGAAGTATATGAGATCTTGCACTGCCTGCGCCATTCCCAAACTGACCATCAAGAAGAAAGGCCTCTTGTTGGCCCTTGGGTATGGAAGTAAGCAAAGAGTAAGGCAGAAAAGATGGAATGTGAACTGCACAGAAGACACAGTGACTGATACTGGGTCAAAGTGAGAAGAAGAGAAGAAAAGACGTAGCAAAGTAAGAGAAAGAAAGTCGTTGGATGAGGATATCGAGGATTATAGATCATCAAGGAAGACAGATCGTGGACAAATCAGCAAGAGGAAAAAGCCACCATTGGATGCTTTGGAGCATCGTGCAAGAAGGAAGGAAAAACGGGTTGGTGAAGCCCTGAAAACACGGGTCAAGTTGACCTAGGGTTTTAGACACCTAGGGTTTTGGTATCTAGGGTTTTGACACTTAAGTTTTAACCTAAGGGTATCCAAGAGCTATTGTAATGTATAAATAGAGGTCTAAAATACCTAGGATGGTTTTTTGTTGTTGTTGTTATTGTTGGTGCTAGGTTTGTTGAGAGTTCATTGTTGTTGTGTGATCAAGTGAGTACTATTGTGTGAGAGAGAAGTGTTGAGTGTGAGATCCTTCTGGTATTATAATATCTTTAGTTGGGTGTGAAGATCAACCCTACATCTAGGTGTGTAGGGAGGGGAGAGACAGAGAGGAGAAGAGAGAATATATGCTAGCTAAGAGCATAGACAAGAACTGTATGCTTTCATCTTAATATATTATAAAGCACATTTATGTGAACATATCCCTAGGGAGAGGATGAACCAAGTATATCTAGTGTTATGTGTGATTGATGTTGTGTTCTCTGTCATTTGATATGTTGCTATTGTGATATTGTGTTAGATCTGAAATATAAGTTGCGTAGTAGGGTTAGGGAAGATAAAGAATAACTAGGTGACTATGTATTATTGATGTGAATCCACTCTCCATTTCCTCTGGTTGTAGACACATGTGTCCTGCAACCCCCTATAGCTACTTCGAGTGAGAATACATATGCCTCGTAGGTGTTTCCAAAAGGGCTAGTAGTTGGGGCTTGTTGGTGCGCACTTGGAGTTGAACCCTGGGTCTGCCCCATGTGCCAACAAATGGTTCTGTTGTCAGGACCCGAATCTTCTTGAGGAAATTTCAAGGTGGTTTCCATCGAAGATAGAGATTTAGAAGTGGATCGAAGACCAAGAAAATGACTTCGTTGAAGCCCAGAACAAGAACCCTAATCTTAGTACAGAGGATTGGTTGGAGAGATATGTCTTTACTGATATACACGAGATTTTCTTTGGAGGAATCCATCGGGAGTTATACGAGTGGTTAGCTAGGTTAGAAGATACCCAATTTGAGATCAGATCTAGGCCACCTGTGGTTTGGACGTTGGCGTTGATCAAGAAGGTCAAGAGAGTTGATAACGTCGTGTCAAGAGCAATAGATCACTGGTTTGATAGTACCATTGGAGGGTATATCACTGAGTTTTTTGTTGACAGAGTGCAATCGTATAGCCAAGTAGAGATATATTTATTTAAGGGACCTAGAGGAAAGCTTTTACATTTTCTGAATTTGAATATCAATATGTTATTGCATGAGAAGAACATCTTGAAGATACAGTAGTCGGCTAGATTGAAGAGCTAATGTTCAAGAATTTAGACAGCGACAACGACACAAAGGTTGGACATACGCGCAGTGGGAGATTTTTCATAGAAGTTCCTCTTGCAAATATATTTAAGAAGAACTACGGGGATGAGGGTTTCTACAGTGGAGAAGAGGTAGATCTGACAAATGAAGAGCATTCAGAATCTGCTAGAACAAAGGAACCTCGCCGAGAAGACCCAGAAACTTCAAGAACTGCATCGATTTTCGAAGTAAGTACTATTAATCCTATTTTTGTTTCAACAACATTAAGCAATTAGAGTAATCAGAGTCACCAAAGCACTCAAAGCATTGTTACTAGTATTCCACCACATATTCAGTCAAGAAACCTAGGAATATCTATGGTATATGAGATGAGGTTACCCACCTTCAGAGGATATAGATCTGAAGATCCTGATCAGCACTGGTTTCTATGTGAAGCGGTATGGAGTATTAAGAATATCACCGATGAAGCTGACAAACGAGCTTAGTTTAGTACTACCCTAAGAGACCGCGCACTGAGATGGTACATGAAGTTTGTTAAGGGAATTGCCCAGCCTAAACCATTGAATGAGATCAAGAACGTGTTGATTTTCAAATTCAAGAAACCCAAATCAGAGTCACATTGCATTACAGAACTAAAAGAAATCAAGCAGAGAATAGTTGAACCCATATGGGAGTTTGGTCATAGGTTTAATACCTTGACGAGCCACTTGAGTTTCTAGATACCAGATGATCAGAACAAAGAATGATTCATTACTGCCCTCTTGCCACACATCAGAGTTCCTCTGATGCAACAAAAGATTATTTTGCAGGCTGAGGCACTGGAGATCTCCATGAAATTAGAATCAGCCCCGATGGGAGAATCCATCTCAAGTATGAGTCAAATATTGAGTCATATAACTAGTCTATCACTACAGGTCGAAGATATGAATAAAGACAAGGGAAAATATAAAAGAGAAGAAATATGGTGTATCAGATGAAAATCAGAAGGCCATGACAAGGAGCATTGTCCCTTATTCCATGAATACTTGACCTCTGGAGCTCTGAGCCCCTTGAACCAAGTTACCCTACCCTGGTGCGAGGTATGTAGAAATCATAATTTCCCTGGTGAATGTTACTATCTACAAAAATATGTCCAGACACCCACAAATCTGTATTGCATGTTCTGTAAGTCGGTGGGACATGATGACAGGGATTTTAGGGCTTACGATCTCATGCATGAAAGGTCGAGGGATATATACAAAATTCAAGGCAAAGTATAGCAAGAAGGAATCACTACACAGTATAACTCCCCTGGGAGAGAAAAATTCAACCCTCCTGGTGGATTCTGAAGAAAAGGAAGAGAAGGAGGTATGGGTTGAGGTCGAGGTCAAATCATCTATTATAACTATGCACAGCCAAGACACTTAGCAAGGGACTTTCAGAACTCTTGTACCACTTGCAGCTATTGCAACTCATTTGAGCATGTTATCGAGGAATGTCCTGCATTGTTGGCTAAACTTCAGGAGAGACAAGGACCTCAGCAAAACCCGCAAATACAACTGATCAAAGCATAACCTCGCGGAGCATATCCCAGAGTAGTTGTTATCACTAGAGGAGGTTCTCTTACAGGAGAGGATAAAGTGATTCAAGGAAAGACTATAGAAGAATCAGGAGTCAGGAAAGCTACAGAGAAGACACAAGTGTTTGATACGAAGAAACAAAAACAAATATTTGAGGAAGAAAGAAAAGAATTTGGGAGAGACAAAGGCTCTTCATCAAAGGTTCGACCAGAAGTAAGAGAATGTGGAATGCCTCTAGAATTTGATCAGTATTATTCTCCCAGAGATGGAAAAGAGGTGAGTAAACATGTCATTTTCTTGTATACTTTTATAGAGTTGATTAAAGATGAGAAATCCATACAAGAACTAGAAAATTTGTTCAGACAATATGAGATAGGAAGGGTAGACCCTTTACTGAATAAATCAGTACATCAACTATCCAAAAAGAGAAGGACAAATAAAGAACTACACCTTAATGCTCATATTGGAGAGTATGATATAGACTATGTGGTCCTCAACTTAGGGTCGGAGGTCAATGTCATGACAAAGCAGACCTGGGCACTAATGGGAAAACCTAAGTTGATCTATTCCCCTATCAGGCTTAGGATGGCTAATAAGCAGGTAGTAAACCCCTTTGGTATATTGGAACATGTCCCAGTGGACATTGACGGAGTAAGGACGTTTTCAGACATTGAGGTGATTGAGATAGTTGATGATAGTTTTCCTTACCCTGCATTGTTAGGAACTGATTGGGCTTTCAATAATTCCACTATGGTTTATTTAAAGAAAATAAGAATGGAATTTGAAGGAGACGGCCTTAGGTTCATTGCACCTTTGGATCCTAATGTAGTTCAAAGATACACAGAACCCATTAGAGAAGAAGACCACGCATATGAACTAGAAAACATATACAAATTAACAACTAGACAGCAGGACTACATTAATCCTACGACGGATGGGAATTTGAGTTGGTGAAGTGACAGTGCATGTTCATCAAATTTAGAAGAAGCACTGGAGAACTGGTAGAACAAAATGTATGAAGTATCTACAAGGATATGTGTTAGATTAACCCAGGAAGTTCACCGGATCGGCACAACAGTAAGTAACTTGCCCACCTTTGATGGTCTGAATCATTTAGAAGCATTCTTAGTGAACTTTGAAGAAATTGTACCAACACAAAAAATATTGTTGGCAATGGATGAGGCCTTGAAATCAACTCCAGCGAGATGGTGGGGGACACGCAAAAACAATATTACAAACTAGGTACAATGTCTCACTTTGATGACAGCACGATTTTCAGAGCAAGTAGAAAGTTGTGAAGTTAGGTACACAGGTCAAAGTTGTTTGAAGGGCCATGTGTGAAGTTGCAAGGAAGCCTGGAGCAGCATTTCTCAAGAACAGTGGGTACACAAATTCATTAACACAGTGGACACAACTCCCATCAACTGGTATCTTCAAGCAGAATTGTGCCTCATCACTGCAGATTGGGAAGTTATGACCCAGAACTTTGTAACTACCTTTTTGTTTGAAATCCAATATCCTATAGTAGATCAAACATTACAGGTTGTAAGACAGAAAGTGTTCAAGGAGGAACCTAGCCTCCCTTTGGAGCAAGAAGAGGATGAATGGACTGCGCCTCTTAAGAAGTTGCAAGGTTGTTACAATATCAACACAGTCGAAGATGATGATCCAAGGAATGTGAATATCATCGAAACAAAAGGACAAAGAGAAATACAAGTACTACGAGTTGAGCTACCTTTCATTGGGCAGCCTATCAAGATCAAGAAATTCAATATTGGAACAGAGGAAACACTGAAACTTGCAAATGTTGGAGACTATTGGGATGTTGCCACTATTGAGAAGATCACAGAATTATTGCATGAATATCAGGACTTGTTTCCAACCAAGGTCACTGATATGAAGGGAATTAAAGGGCCTATGGGAGAGATGAGGATCCCTTAGAAACCAGATGTTAGGCCAATCAAACAGATACCTTACAGATTGAACCCTAAATATAAGGAGAAAGTGAAAATTGAGCTCAATGGAATGTTGGAAGCAGGAATCATAAAACATGTCGAAGAGTCAGAGTGGATTAGCCCTATGGTGGTACAAGACAAGAAGATATGAGAGATAAAGATCTGTGTAGATCTTAGGATGCTGAATGATGTATGTCTGCATGACCCATTCCCTACGTTATTCACTGACGAAGTGCTAGACAATGTAGGAGGACAGGAGGTATATTCCTTTACAGATGGATTTTCAGGATACCATCGGATTCGAATTGCCAAGGAAGATCGCCATAAGACCACATTTGCAACAGAATGGGGATCCTATCAGTATATAGTGATTCCATTTAGATTGAAGAATGCACCAGCCATCTTTTCGAGGGTGGTGGTCGAAGCGTTTAAGGAGTTTTTACATAAATTCCTAGAAGAATATTTTGATGATTGGACTATTTTCAGCATTTTTTAAAATCATATTGAATGTTTAAGACAAATTTTGGATAAGTGCAGACAGTGTCAGATTGCCTTAAACTTGAAGAAGTGCATCTTATTTTCACCCTTCGGAGTGTTGATGGGCCATATTGTGTGTAAGAAGGGATTGTTGGTAGATCCATCCAATATTGTCATTATAGTTGATCTACCCCCTCCTACTTCAGTCAAACAATTATGCATTGTGCTAGGACACACTGGATACTATAGGAAGTTCATTAAGGGATATGCACAGATCATAGCACCCATGGAGAAGATTTTGAAAAAAGATTGCCAGTTTCACTGAACAGAAGAATGCCAGCAGAGCTTCGACACACTGAAAAATAAAATGGTTACTGGGCCTATCCTGGTTTTCCCATATTGGAGTAAGGAATTTCATGTGCATTTAGATGCATATTCTATTTCATTAGGAGTTGTGTTAGCACAACCGGGGGCTGGAGACATCGACCACCCGTTATCCTTTGCTAGCAGGAAGCTATCAACAGCTGAGACTAATTACACCACCACTGAGAGAGAAGGGTTAGCCATGGTGTATGAGCTGTAGACGTTCCACCACTACTTGTTGGGAGGACACTTTAAAATGTTTATTGATCAGTCCGTGTTGAAATACTTGGTCAAGAAGCCAGTTTTGGGGGGAAGAATATGCATATGGCTTCTTCTATTTTAGGAATATGATTTTGAGATCATGGTTAAGCCAGGATGAATGGACAAAGGCCATGACCACTTGTCAAGGTTGGAACATGGAGAAGAGCCTACTATTTTGGAGGATACACTACCAGATGCACAGTTACTGGCCATCAGGAAGGTTGATGATCACTTCCTAGAGATAGTGCAGTTCCTATCAATAGGACTGGCACCTAGTGACTATATAATTATTCAGAAGAAAAAGCCGGTAGTGTGCGCTGTAGATTCTTCACTTATAGCTGGACAGCTATAAGAGATGGGACCTAATGAGATATTGAAAAGGTGTATTATGGAAGCAGAGAGACCATTGATCTTCGTAGAATCACATGAAGGCATCGCAGGAGAACACTACACAGGAAAAGCAACATTGCAGAAGATTCTTAGGGCTGGCCTTTGGTGGTCTACTCTACTCAAATATGCTAAGGACTATTACAGAGCATGCGATGTATGACAAAGAGTTGGGAAACTGTCTAGAAGAGACGAGATTCCTTTAGCACCATAGCTGACCTTACATGCATTTGAGAAATGGGCCATTGACTTCATGGGACCTATCAACCCACCAAAGAAGCCCACAAGAGCTAGATACATAATCACTGCGATAGAGTATTTGACCATATCGGTAGAAGCAAAAGAAGTTAAGGATTGTAGTGCAACTACAGTTGCGTGCTTCATAGTTGATGATATCATAACCAGGTTCGGATGCCCAAAGATCCTTATGAGTGATCAAGTCACAGATTTTATTAACAAGACTATCAAAGCCTTGACTCAAGAATTTGAAGTTCACCATCAGAAGAGAATGCCCTATCATCCACAAGAAAATGGTACAGTTGAATCATTCAATAAGATCTTGGAGACAGCGTTGATGAAGATATGCAGTGTGAACATGGATGACTGGAATTTGAGAGTACCAGCAGTATTATGGGCCTATAGAACCACTTGCAAGAAATTGACCATGAAGACCTCTTTTAAATTGGTCTATGGCCTAGAAGCAGTTGTACCCATGGAATATTTGGTTCCTAGTCTAAGAATTGCAGCCTTTACATATATGGATGACACTGGCACTATGCAAGAGAGGCTTGTGTAGTTGGTCGAGCTGGAAGAAGACAGATTTATCGCAGGATTTCACCAACATGTACAGAAAGAAAGAGAAAAGGACTACCATTACAGGCACATCAAGAAGAAATCCTTCAAGCAAGGAGATCTGGTATTGGCATATGACAGTAAGTTCATGAAGCATCTAGGGAATTTCAAGACGCATTGGCTTGGTCCATATGATATTACCTATGTTACAGAAGGAGGATTTGCACAGTTGAAAACTTTGAATGGAGAATGGAAGGAAGGATTAGTGAATGGGAGCCACTTGAAATTGTATTATGACAACCATCTTCCTCACAGTTCTCAGTAAAAGGAAAAGAAAAAGGGTCTAGGTACCAGGTGTAGTTGAAACTAGGTACCAGACACAGAAAATACAGTATGCACAAAGAAGGGAGGAATAGAGTTGAAAGCATAGGTTGCCCTACGCAATCTGAAGTCGAAGTAACACAGAAGGATCAGATCTTAAGTGCCTCGGGACAAGTCACAGGTGAGTGTTGGGGGCCTGATAGCCCTTGGGTATGGAATTAAGAGAATATTAAGGCAAAAAAGAAGGAATGCGAACTGCACGGAAGACACAGTGACTGATACTGTGTCGAAGTGAGCAGAAGAGAAGAAAAGATAATGTGAAGTAAGAGAAAGTAGTTTGTTGGATGAGAAGATCGAGGATGACAGATCAACAAGGAAGACGGATTTTGGACATCTCAACAAGAGGAAAAATCCACCGTTGGATGCTTTAGAGCACCGCGCAAGAAGGAAGGAAAGACAAGTTGATGAAGCCCTGAAAACGTGGGTTAAGTTGACCTAAGGTTTTAGACACCTAGGGTTTTGGTATCTAGGGTTTTGACACTTAGGTTTTAACCTAAGGGTGTCCAAGAGCTATTGTAATGTATAAATAGAGGTCTAAAGGACCTGGGATGGGTTTTTGTTGTTGTTTTTGTTATTGTTGGTGCTAGGTTGGTTGAGAGTTCATTGTTTTTGTGTGATCAAGTGAGTAATATTGTGTGAGAGAGGAGTGTTGAGTGTGAGAGCCTTATGTTATTGTAAGATCTTCAGTTAGGTGCAAATATCAACCTTACATCTGGGTGCACAGGGAGGGGAGAGACAAAGAGGAGAAGAGAGAAGATCTACTAGCTAAGAGAGCAGACAAGAATTATATGCTTCAATATTAATATATTATAAAGCATAGTTCTGTGGATGTAGCCCTAGGGGGAGGGTGAACCATGTATATCTTGTGTTATGTGTGATTGATGTTGTGCTCCCTTTCATTTGATATGTTGCTATTGTGATATTGTGTTAGATCTGAAATATAACTTGCGCAGTAGGGTTAGGGAAGATAAATAATAACTAGGTGACTGTGTATTGTTGATGTGAATCAACTCTGCATTTCTTCTGGTTGTAGACACCTATGTCCTGCAACCCCCTATAGCTACTTCAGGTGAGACTACATCTGCCTCGCAGGTTTTTCTGAAAGGGCCAGTAGTTAGGGCTTCTTGGTGCACTCTTGGAGTTGAACCCTGGGTCTTCCCCATGTGCCAAAAGTACTATTATTCCTCTTATTGTTTTGACAACATTAATCAATTAGAGTAATCAGATTCACCAGAGCACTCAGAGCACTATCACTATCAGTCCACCACATATTCAGTCAAGAAACCTAGGAAGATATATGGAAGATGAGATGAGGTTACCTACCTTCAGAGGGGATGGATCTGAAGATCCTGATCAGCACTGGTTTCTAGGTGAAGCTATGTGGAGTATTAAAAATGTCACCGACGAAGCTATTAAATGAGCTCAGTTTAGTACTACCCTGAGAGATCGCGCGTTGAGCTGGTACATGAAATTTGTTCAAGGAGTTGCACCTAAATCGTTGAATTTCATTAAGACTGCATTAATTTTTGAATTCAAGAAACCTAAGTCAAAGTTGCAGTGCATTACAGAACTAAAAGAAATCAAGCAGAGAATAGTTGAACCTATGTGGGAGTTTGATCAGAGATTTAAGACCTTGACAGGCCATTTGAGTTTTCAAATCCCAGACGAGCAGAACAAGGAGTGGTTCATTGTTTCCCTCTTACCACACATCAGAGTTCCTCTTATGCAACACAAGATTGCTTCGCAAGTGGAGGCCCTGGAGATCGCCATGAAGTTAGAATCATCCCCTATGGGAGAATCCAGTTCATGTATGAGTCAAATCTTGAGTCAGCTAACTAGTTTATCTCTACAGGTTGAAGATTTGAAGAAAGACAAGGGAAAATATAAAAGAGAAGATATTTAGTGCATTAGATGAAAATTAGAAGGCCATGACAAGGAGAATTGTCCCCTATTTCATGAGTATTTGGCATCTGGAGCCCCGAGTCCTTTAAAGCAAGTCACCTTACCATGGTGCGAGGTATGTAGAAATAGACATCGCCCTGGTGAATGCTACTACATGCAAAAATATGTTCAGACACCCACAAATCTGTAGTGCATGTTCTGTAAGTCGGTGGGGTGTGATGATAGATATTGTAGGGCCTGTGACCTCATGCATGAAAGGTCAAGGGATATATACAAAATTCAAGGCTAAGTACAGAAAAAAGGAAACACTACGCAGTATAATTCTCGAGGAAGAGGAAACTTCAACCCTCGTGGTGGATTTAGAGGAAGAGGAGGAGGAGGAGGTATGAGTCGAGGTTGGGGCCAAATCATTTGTTATAACTGCGTGCAGCTGGGACACTTAGCAAGGGACTATCATAACCCTTGTACTAATTGCATCTACTGCATCTCATTCAAACATGTTATCGAAGATTGTCCTATGTTTCTATCCAAACTTCAGGAGAAACGAGGACCTCAACAGAACCCGCAAGTGAAACTAATATATGTTGAACCTCATGGAGAGGACCCTAGAGTCGATGTTATCACTAGAGGATGCGTTGTTACAGGAGAAGATGGATCAACCCAAGGAAAGACTACAGAAGAATCAGGAGACAGTAAAGTTGTAGAGAAGACACAATTTTTCGATGCAAAGAAAGAAAAACAAATATTTAAGGAGGCAAGAAAAGAATTCAAGAGAGACCAAGGTTCTTCAACGAAGACACGGCCAAAAGTAAGAGAAATTGGAATGCCTCTAGAATTTGATCAGTCTTCTCTTCCATGAGAAGGAAAAGAGGTAAGCAAACTCATGGAATTCTTATATACTTGTATTAAGTTGATTCAGGATGAAAGCGTTGTACAAGAGCTACAAAATTTAATCAGACAGTACGAGCTAGGAAAGATAGATCCCTTGATGAATAGAACGGTACACCAAGTCTCTAAAAAGAGAAGGAAAAATAAGGAACTACACCTAAATTCTCAAATTGGAGAGTATGATATCGACTATGTGGTTCTCGACTTAGGGTCGGAGGTCAATGTCATGACGAAGCCAACCTGGGCATTGATGGTAAAACCTAAGTTGATCTATTCCCCTATCAGGCTTAGGATGGATAATCAGCAATCTGTAAGCCCCTTTGGAAGATTGGAACATGTCCCTGTGGACATCGATGGAGTAAGGACGTTTGCAGACTTCGAGGTGATTGAGATAGTTTATGATAGTTTTCCTTACCCTGCGTTGTTAGGAATTGATTGGGATTTCAATAATTCCATTGTGGTTGATTTAAAGAAAAGAAGAATGATGTTTGAAGGAGATGGCGTTAGTTTCATTGCACCTTTGGATCCTGATGAAGGTTAGAGATACACAGAACCCATCAGAGAAGAAGACCGCACATATGAACTAGAAAACATAAACAAATTAACAGCCAGACAGCAGGATTACATTAATCCTATGGTGGATGGGAACCTAAGTTGGTGAAGTGGAAGCACATGTTCATCAGATTCAGAAGAAAAACTGGAGAACTGGAAGAACAAAATTTATGAAGTATCTACAAGGATATGTGCTAGATTAACCCGAGAAGTTTGTTAGATCGACACAATAGTAAGTAACTTGCCCACCTTTGATGGTCTAAATCATTTAGAAGTATTCTTGTTGGACTTTGAAGAAATTGTACCAACACAACAAAGATTGTTGGAAATGGATGAGGCCTTGAAAGCAACCCCAGCAAGATGGTGGGGGACACACAAAAACAACATTACAGACTGGGTACAATGTTTCACTTTGATGACAGCACGATTTTCAGAGCAAGTAGAAGGCTTTGAAGTTAGGTACACAGGTTGAAGTTGTCTGAAGGACCATGTGCGAAGTTGCAAGGAAGACTGGAGAAGAATTACTCAAGATCAGTGGGTGCACAAATTCATCAACACACTGGACACAACCCCTATTAACTAGTATCTTCAAGCAGAACTGCACCTCATCACTGCAGATTGGGAAGGTATGACCCAGAAATTTGTAACTACGTTTTTGTTTGACAGCCAATATCCTACAGTGGATCAAGCGTTACTGATTGTAAGACAGGAAGTATTTCAGGAGGCACCTAGCCTCCCTTTGGAACAAGAAGAGGATGAATGGTTTGCGCCTCTCCAGAAATGGCAAGGTTGTTACAATATCAATGTTGACGAAGACGATGATCCTAGGAAGGTGAAAATCACCGAAAAAGAAGTCCAAAGAGACATAGAAGGACCAGGAATTGAGCTACCTTTCATTGGACAACCAATTAAAATCAGAAAAGTCACTATTGGAATAGAGCAAACACTAAAGCTTGCAAATGTTGGAGATTATTGGGATGTTTCCACTATTGACAAGATCACGGAGTTACTGCATGAATATCAGGACTTGTTTCCAACCAAGTTCACTGATATGTGTTGAAATTACTAATACAACTGAGAGGGGGGGGTGAATCAGTTGTCTTTGAGCTTAAATAATTTTAAGTCTATTAAAATATTCTTAAGCTTTATTCAAGTGATCATCAACATTATACAGCATATGGACAGTAAAAGTAAAAATCATCAGTCACACATAAGGTATACACAGGGACAGATTTTCACGAGGAAACCCATAAAGGGAGAAAACCTCTTCTTCTTCGAAATGATAGGCAGTCTTTTAAGTTCTGTACATCATCTTTAATTGAGCACCAACTCAATGTGAGGTTGTTACCTCTGTTTTACAAGCTGGAACTTGTCTGAGAGCACCAACTCTCTGGTTTCTCTAGCACCCACTAGAAGGAAGCACCAACTCCCTATATGTTCCAGCACCAACTGGATGGAAGCACCAACTTCCAATTACACAGGCTCCAACCTGTATAAAAGAGAACACTTGTTCTCCCTTGCACCACCCTGCCACCCTGGTTTCTCTGGCTGCAACCAGATGGAAGCTACAACTTCTTGTGTTCAAGCTCTCACTTGAACCTCTGAGGACAACAGTCCTCCCGAGCACCTCCCAACCTCCCTATAACATAAATGAACATATAAACATTCAACTACATAGATACATCAATTCTTACCAATCTTTCTTTGTTATGTACATCTGGTCATCTTCTAACTGTTCTGCAATTCATTTCTTCCTCTATCTGTTCAGCAGGTCTGCTCTGCATCAACTTGTTATGTCATTCTGCTCTTCTTTAACTTGTTTTGTTATTCTTCTCTGCGTTTCATCTCACACTGCACATCTGCTCAATCTCATACTACGCATCCTTTCATTTTCCTTTTCTTACAGTTTCATTCTTTTCTCATACAGAACAGCCCACCACACACAGTCTGTCTCAATTTCTTTTATACACCCCTCCACGGCGGTTGCTCTTCGCATTTCCTTAAGAAAAAGAAAGACAACTGTCCGAGCAACTGAAATGCCAACAGATTTGCAATCATGAATCCGTTTCACTAATAGATTCGTAACTGAAGGATTATTTGAGAGAGAACAGTAACCTTCCGATCATATTCCAATTTATTTGCTCCGTTGGATGAACTTTATTGATATTGCCTTTAAATCGGGTTTCGGCATTTCGGCAATCCTGTGTTGAGTGTCTCGACACTTCATTTCACGATCTCTGAAGTTTCGATACATAAATTTTCTACACTATCTCCTTCCCCAATATGACTATGGTCATAACCAAGCGCCTATGCAAAATAAAACGCTTTTGCAATTTCTCATTTCGTGAATTTAAACACTATGCTCCGTTGATCCCAAGTCAGCGAAATTTCGATTACTTGCCACATGTCCTGTGATTCGATGGTCCATATGTGATCTTGATTCAATGGCTACGATTGAATCGCGATTTCGCATATCGCGATATCGGGATTCCTGATGTTAATAAATTTTGACATCTCCAACTCTCGATCCCCGAAACTCCGACATGGAGTTAGATCAATGGTCCATATCTGAGCTTGACTCAATGGCTGCGATTGAATCGCAATTTCGCATATCGCGAAATCAGCATTCTTTTTGCATTGTTTCTTTGACATCTCCAACACGCGATTCTCGAAACCCCAACATGGACTGGAATCAACGGTCCAGATTCAACCTTGATCTGACGGCTCAGATTAAGTTGCAATTTCGCATATCGTGATTTCGCGATTCTTGATGTTAATATTTTTTGACCTCTTCAACTCTTGATCCACGAAACTACAACATGGAATGAGATCAACGGTCCAGATTCAACCTTGATCTGATGGCTCAAATTAAGTCGCAATTTTTCATATCGCGATTACGCCCACTTCTCCTTGTACCTTAAAGGACGTGTGGATTCTTCTTGATCCAACGATGGTCGGATCCTGCGCTTGGATCTAACGCATGAGATCTATCTTCCTCTTTAATGATCTCTTATTGTCTACATTCAGATCTGACGACCCTCGTTCTTTCGGGAATTTTGAATGGATCCAACGATCAGAAATGCTTCTCAAGCTTTACGGCCCTTCGATCATTCGATCAACCTGAACTTATCTTCTGTTTGCCTGTCTGTTACAAACTTCCTGTCCTCGTGCCATCAATCCTCTGTACATTCTTCCTGTACTTATGCTACTTTCCATCAATGACAAGCATTCGATGTCTGTTAAATATTTGCCATTCGTTGTCTGTTAAATATTTTCCAACAATCTCCCCCTTTGGCATTGATGGCAACACAAGCACCCACATGCTTTCGGACTCAACTCTCCTCCCGAAGTCTTTTCTCCCCCTTTGACATCAATGTCAAAGAAGAAGCATTCTTCCCCTGATCTGTTGCAAAATATACTCCCCCTGTCGACTATAAGCATCTTGGAGATACACCAGATATTCAATAAGTACTCCCCCTAACCAGGTGAATAGATTAGACACAAGATATTATAACCCCCAATGTTTGATGAAGATATCCAAAAGGGGTCGTTGTTAATGGTTTAGTAAAGATATCAGCAATCTGTTATGTAGAAGGTATATAATTCAGTTGAACAATTCTGTTTGTAACTTGTTCTATGAGAAAATGGTACTTGATTGTAATATGCTTAGTCTTGGAATGAAGAACGGGATTCTTGGAGACACTAATGGCACTGGTGTTATCACAATGAATTGGAATGGGATCAGTGTAATTTACCTTCAAATCTGCAAGAGTTTGTATCATCCATAAAATTTGTGTGCAGCAAGTAGCAGCAGCAATGTATTCTGCCTCTGTAGTGGATAATGAAATGGATCCTTTCTTTTTACTAAGCCATGCAACTAATGAGTCACCCAGAAAAAATGCTCCTCCACTGGTGCTTTTTCTCTCATCAACACAGTTTGCCCAGTCTGCATCTGAATAAGCAGTTAACTGGAAATTCTGATTTCTAGGATACCACAGACCATAAGTCATTGTTCCCTTCAAATATTTAAATATCCTTTTGACGGCTACCAAATGACTTTGTTTAGGAGCAGACTGAAAATGACCTACCATTCCAACAGCTTGCATTATATCAGGACGAGATGTTGTGGTGTACAGAAGACTGCCTATCATAGAGTGATATGTCCTTTGATCAACATCGGGTGAGATATCATCTTTACTCAGCTTTCAACCAACCACCATAGGTGTGCTAACTGTAGAGGAATCTTCCATCTGAAATTTCTTCAACATCTCTTTCAAATATTTTCCTTGAGAGATAAAAATTCCTGCAAAGCTTTATTTTACTTGTAAACTAAGAAAATATGACAGTTCTCCTATCATGGACATTTCAAATTCTGTTTGCATAGAGTTAGCAAACCACTGGACATATGATTCATTAGTACAACCAAAAATAATATCATCTACATAAACCAAAACAACTAGTAAATTATCACCTTCAGACTTAATGTAAAGGTTACTATCAACAGTACCTTTCTTGAACCCTTTTTCTTGTAGAAATTTGTCCAGCCTATAATACCAAGCTCGTGGTGCTTGTTTTAGTCCATATAAGGCCTTCTTCAGCTTACAAACATAATTAGGATTATTTGTCAAAGATAATCCTTCAGGTTTCTCCATATATACTTCTTCCTCTAGATCTCCATTAAGAAATGATGACTTAACATCCATCTGATAAACTTTGAAGTTCTTATGACATGAATAAGCAAGAAATATTCTGATAGCTTCCAATCTTGCCACTGGTGCAAAAG
>SNQJ01S0000591.1:99571-129320 GCA_010110895.2 Picea sitchensis
CACACACAGTCTGTCTCATTTTCTTTTATACACCCCTCCACGACGGTTGCTCTTCGCATTTCCTTAGGCAAAAGAAAGACAATTGTCCGAGCAACTGAAACGCCAACAGATTCGCAATCATGAATCCATTTCACTAAAAGATTTGTAACTGAAGGATTATTTGAGAGAGAACAATAACCTTTTGATCATATTCCAATTTATTTGCTCTGTTGGATGAAATTTATGGATATTGCCTTTAAATCGGGTTTCGGCAATCCTGTGCTGAGTGTCTCGACACTTCATTTCGTGATCTTCGAAGTTTCGATACAGAACTTTTCTGCACTAGCTCCTTCCCCAATATGACTATGGTCATAACCAAGCGCCTATGCAAAAGAAAACGCTTTCGCAATTTCTCATTTCGTGAATTTCAACACTATGCTCTGTTGATCCCAAGTCAGCAAAATTTTGATCACTTGCCACATGTCCTGTGATTCGATGGTCCAGATGTGATCTTGATTCAATGGCTACAATTGAATCGCGATTTCGCATATCGCGATATCGGGATTCCTGATGTTAATAAATTTTGACATCTCCAACTCTCGATCCCCGAAACTCCGACATGGAGTTAGATCAACGGTCCAGATCTGAGCTTGATTCAACGGCTTTGATTGAATCGCAATTTCACATATCGCGAAATCATCATTCTTGTTGCATTGTTTCTTTGACATCTCCAACACGTGATTCTCGAAACCCCGACATGGACTGGAATCAATGGTCCAGATTCAACCTTGATCTGACGGCTCAGATTAAGTCGCGATTTCGCATATCGTGATTTCGCGATTCTTGATGTTAATATTTTTTTACCTCTTCAACTCTCAATCCATGAAACTATGACATGGACTGAGATCAACAGTCTAGATTCAACCTTGATCTGATGGCTCAGATTAAGTCGTGATTTTGCATATCACGATTACGCCCGCTTCTCCTTGTACCTTAAAGGACGTGCGGATTCTTCTTGATCCAACGATGGTCAGATCATGCGCTTGGATCTAACGCATGAGATTTGTCCTCCTCTTTAACTATCTCTTCCTGTCTACATTCAGATCTGACGACCCTCGTTATTTTGGGAATTTTGAATGGATCCAACAATCAAAAATGCTTCTCAAGCTTTACGGCCCTTCAATCACTCGATCAACCTGAACTTATCTTCTGTTTGCCTGTCTGTTACAAACTTCATGTACTCATGCCATCAATCCTCTATACATTCTTCCTGTACTTATGCTACTTTCCATCAATGACAAGCATTCGATGTCTGTTAAATATTTTCCATTCGCTATCTGTTAAATATTTGCCAACAATATGAAGGGAATTAAAGGGCCCATGGGAGAGATGAGGATCCCTTTGAAACCATATGCAAGGCCAGTTAAATAGAGACCCTACAGATTGAAACCTAAATATAAGGAGAAAGTGAATATTGAACTCAACAGAATTTTGGAGGCAGGAATCATAGAACCTGTTGAAGAGTCAAAATGGATTAGCCTTATGGTGGTGTAGGATAAAAAGACCAAAGAGACCAGGATCTGTGTATATCTCAAGAAGATGAATGATGCATGTTTGCATGACCCATTCCCTACACCATTTACTGATGAAGTGTTAGATAATATAGGAGGACAGGAGGAATATTCTTTTACAGATGGATTTTTAGGATACCATCAGATCCGGATTGCCAAGGAAGATCGCCATAAGACCACATTTGCAAAAGAATGGGGATCCTACTAGTATGCATTGATGTCGTTTGGATTGAAGAATGTTGCATCCATATTTTCCAAGGTAGTGGTCGAAGCTTTCAAGGAGTTTTTACATAAATTTCTAGAATCATATTTTGATGATTGGATTGTTTTTATCTTATTACAGAATCATATTGAATGTTTATGACTAATGTTGGATAAGTGCAGGCAGTGTCATATTGCCTTGAACTTGAAGAAGTTCATCTTATTTTAACCCTTTGGAGTGTTGTTAGGTCATATTGTGTGTAAGTAGGGACTGTTGGTAGACCCATCTGAGATTTCCATTATAGTTGATATACCCCCTCCTACTTCAATCAAACAATTGTGCACTGCACTGGGACACACTGGATAATATAGGAAGTTCATTAAAGGCTATGCATAGATCATAGCACCCATGGATAATATTTTGAAAAACTACTGTCAGTTTCATTGGACAGAAGAATTCCAGTAGAGCTTTGACACACTAAAACAAAAAATGGTTACTACGCCTATTCTAGTTTTCCCATATTGGAGCAAGGAATTTCACGTGCATGTCGATGCATATTCTATTGCATTAGGAGATGTGTTATTGCAACCAGGAGTTGGAGACATTGACCACTTGTTAGCATTTGCTAGTAGGAAACTATCAACAGCTGAGATTAATTTCACTGCCACTGACAGAGAAGGGTTAGACATGGTGTATGCATTGCAGAAGTTTCACCGCTACTTATTGGGAGGACACTTTAAAATGTTTATTGATCACTCCTTGTTGAAATGCCTAGTCAACAAGCCAGTGTTGGGAGGGAGAATATGCAGATGGCTTCTGCTATTTTAGGAATATGATTTTGAGATCGTGGTTAAGCCAGGAAGAATAAACAAAGGCCCTAACCACTTGTCGAGGTTGGAACATGGAGAAGAGCCTACTAGTTTGGAGGATACATTGTCGGATTCATAGTTGTTTTCCATTAGAAATATTGATGATCACTTCACAAAAATAGTCCAGTTCCTATCAACATGAATAGCACCTAGTGAATATAAAATCACCCAGAAGAAACAGTTGGTAGTGTGCGTTGTAGACTTTTTACTTATAGTTGGACAGCTATACAAGATGGGACCTGATGAGATATTGAGGAGGTGTGTTATGGGGGCAGAACAACCATTGATCCTCGCAGAATCTCATGAAGGCATTTCAAGAGGACACTACGCAAGAAAAGAAATAGTGCATAAGGTTCTTAGAGCTCTCCTCTGGTGGCCTACCTTACACAGAGATGCTAAGGACTATTATAGAGCCTGTGATGTATGCCAAAGAGTTGGGAAACCATCCAGAAGAGATGAAATTCCTTTAGCACCACATCTGACCCTACAAGCCTTTGAGAAATGGGCCATTGACTTTGTGGGACCTATAAACCCACTAGGAAAGGGCACAGGAGCCAGATACATAATCATTGCGATAGAGTACTTGACCAGATGGGCCAAAGCAAGAGCAGTTAGAGATTGTAGTGCAACTACAGTTGCGCGATTCATATTTGATGACATCATAACCAGGTTTGGATGCCTGAAGATCCTTATGAGTGATCAAGGCACACATTTTATTAATAATACCATTGAATCCTTGACCGAGGAATTTGCAGTCCATCATGAGAAGAGAACACCCTACCACTCACAAGTGAATGGGACAATTGAAGTATTCAATAAGAACTTGGAGATAGCATTGACAAATATTTGTAGTGTGAACAGGGATGACTAGAATTTAAGAGTAACATCAGTACTATGGGCCTATAGAACCACTTGCAAGAAGCTAACAATGCAGACCCCCTTCAAGTTGGTTTATGGTCTCGAAGCAGTTGTCCCGATGGAATATTTTGTCCCAAGCTTAAGAATCGCAGTTGTTATAACCCTAACTTCCACCAGAAATGCTTACCTGGCATCAGGTCATCTCAGATTCCTTATTTTCCAAAGCACTACTGAACAACTCTTCTTAAAAACCTCTTTTATAAAGACCCACGCACCCTGCTCAATTACTGCACACGTGTACACGCTAGCTAACCCAAAACAGCCCGTGTGTACCTACAAAAGCACGAAAAAAGGAAAGTTGTTGACGGAACACATAACTTTGGGTGAGTTAACTTAACCTTCTGGCCATGCATGGCTGAGGGTTCGACCAAATACCTAGCTTCTTCTGGATTATAAAAGAAGGGTTAGGGGTCCCATTTGGAAGAGGAGAATCATAGTAAAGAAACTATACCTGATTGTGTATTCCCTTTGTCCCAACCCTTAAGCCATCCTTGTGCAAAGAGAAACATAGAGCAAAGAAGTTGGAGGACAGTTGAAGAGGATCCCAGGACTAGGATCGTGGAGCAGTGGTTGGCTTCATCATTGTAAGTTGATTTGTTGAAGTTAATAATAAAGAAGTACTTTTCCCATCCCACCATATGAGGTGTTCATGGTTTATTGCATACATGTTATTTGAATCTCTAACCCATTAATCTATATATCAAATGCATGTGGAGTTCTTTGTTTGTCTTGTGTGAATGTAGTTCAGCCTTGGGAGGAGAGTTGCAGTTAAAGAGTGATCAAACGTGAAGAAGGATAGATATAAAATGCCTGAAATAAGGTATGCTCACTTGATCTTCTTAACTACGTATTTGCTTAAGAATAATGGGGATTGGGTCTGAGACGACGGTAGAAAGTAGGAATCTTTAGGTATTTTTTGTATGCATAATAAAACCCTAAGTGTTAGTCCATAGAGGGATTTCCCACTCACAACAGCAGACTTTACAGATATGGATGACACTAGCATTGTTCAAGAGAGGCTTGCGTAGTTGGTCAAACTAGAAGAAGACATATTTATTGCAGGATTCCATCAGCAGGTACAGAAGGAAAGAGAAAAGGCCTACCATGAAAGACACATCAAGAAGAAGGAATTTAAGCAAGGTGACTTGGCACTGATATATGACAGCAAATTCATGAAGCATCCAGGAAAGTTAAGAACACATTGGCTGGGGCCATATTAGGTTGTCTATGTCACGGAAGAAGGATCTACACAGTTGAAAACCTTGAATGGAAAATGGAAGGAAGGTTTGGTGAACGGGATCCAGTTGAAACTGTACTATGACAATCATTTGCCTCGCAGCTCTCACTAAAAGCATAAGGAAAAGGGTCCAAGTACCAGGTGTAGTAGAAACTGGGTACCAAACACGGGAAAGACAGACTGCACACAATGGGGAAGGAAAGAGAAAAAAGCATAGGTTGCTCCGCGTAGCCTGAGGACGAAGAAAATCAGAAGGGTCAGATCTAAAGTGCCTTGGGACGAGTCACAGGTGAGTGTTGGGGGCTTGTTGGCCCTTAGGTATGGAACTAAGCGAAGAGTAAGGCAGAAATTATGGAATGTGAACTGCGTGAAAGACACAATAATGGATACTGGGTTGAAATGAGCAGAAGAGATGAAAATATGGAGCGAAGTAAGAGAAATCAATCCATTGGACAAGGAAATCAAGGATGGAAGATCATCAAGGAAGATGGATCGTGGACAATTCAGCAAGTGGAAAAATCCATCGTTGAATGCTTTGGAGCACCGCGTGAGAAGGAAGGAAAGACAGGTTGGCGAAGCCCTGAAAACGTGGGTCAAGTTGACATAGGGTTTTAGACGCCTAGGTTTTTTACACTTAGGTTTTGTCTTAAGGCTGTCGGTAAGCTATTGTAATGTATAAATAAAGGTCAAGAGGACATGGGTTGTGGTTATTGTTGTTGTTATTTTTCATTCCAAGTTTGTTATTATTCGTTCCAAGTTTTTTATTGTTATGAGTTATTACAGTAATGATAGAGAGGAGCATTGAGGAGTGAGGGAAGTATGTGTTGTAAGATCTTCAGCTGGCTACGAAGATCAACCCTACAGTTGGGTGCACAGGGAGGGAAGACAGAGAGAAAGAGAGAATATCTGCTAGCTAAGAACACAAATAAGAATTGTATGATTTCATCTTAATATATTATAAAGCACAGTTATCTGGACATATCCCTGGGGAGAGGGTGAACCACATATGTCTTGGTGTTGTGTGTGATTGATGTGGTGTTCTCTTGTTCTTGATATACTGTTATTATATTATCGTGTTATATCTAATAGATAAATGTATGAGGTAGGACTAAGTTGAAAACTGACATCTAGATGTTGTGTTGTTCTTGTATTAGATCCACTTTATATTCCCTTGGTTGTAGACATATTTTTCCCACAACTCCCCCATAGCTATTTTGAGTGAGACTGCATCTGCCTCGCAAGTGTTTCAGAAAGGGCTAGTAGTTAGGGCTTGTTGGTGAGATCTTGGAGTTGAACCCAGGGTCTGCCCCTGTGCCAACACCTCTATACTTCACTGCCTACCCCTAGTCGACCTTGGGAATTCATCTCCATGAATTACATGTTGAGCCTTCCTTCTAATAAGAATGGAAATGACTATGTTTCTGTGGTCATCGATAGATTCTCGAAGATGGCCACTATGGCGGTCTGCAAGAAGAATATCACAGCAGAAGACTCTGTTAAACTCTTCTTTGAATGAGTGTGGGTACACTTTGGGATCCCACAGTCTATCATCTTAGATCGGGACAGTAGGTTCCTCAGTACATTTTGGTCCAGTCTCTAGTCAATGTTGGACACCAAGCTCACCAAGTCCACAACTTTCCATCCCCAAAATGATGGCCAGACAGAGGTCGTCAACAAGATGATCGTACACATTTTGTGCATGTACAACTCAAATAATCCATGCACATGGGATGAGAGCCTCCCCTATGTACAACATAGCTATAATCAATCCCTCCACAGCTCAACCAACCACATCTCCTTTCAGGTGGGTTTGGGATTCCAGCCACTATCTCCCATTGATGTAGCCATACCATTTGCAGTTACTCAGGCTGATTTGGATCATGTCCAGACTGAAGCTACTAAGTCGAATAGCTTCATTGAGCGCATTCAACCCATTCTCCAACAGGTTCATGACATAATGGACAGAGCCTATGCTAAGTACAAGCAACGGCATGATTATCATTGGGTGCAACACAACTTCTCGATGGGCGATAAAGTGTGGCTACATTTGCAGAAGGAGCGCCTCGTTGGACCCCACCACAAGCTTCACCCGCTTTGATATGGTCCATACACCATCACCAAGGCTGTAGGGCGAAATTCCCTCGAGTTTAGTATCCCACCATTCCTTGGTCTGCACCCAGTGTTCAATGTGGACCACCTTCAACCTTACTTTCCACCTCTACTAGACACATCCGACATGGTAGAACAACTCACACCAAAAGAGTTACACCCAGATTGCATGGAACAAGCCACAACTTATTGGATTATGGAATAACAGATCAAGAACACCCGCCAGCAAAGAATCCATCTATATTAAGTTTTCAAAGCAGTCCAACTCCTTCACCAGGGCAAGAGGCTCACCAAGGACCAAGTTCAACAGAAGTTTCCTCATGTCATGAAGGAACTAAATGCAATGGGGACCATTGTTTCCTAAGGGGGGGGGGAATGATCTAGGTGGATATTGGTGTCCATCTTCCTATTCCACTTGGACCCCCACCATTGTTTCTTTCAGTTTTTCAGTTTCTTTAATTGTAGCACAATTTACTATTTTTGGCATTTTTTTGGGTCCTGAACTTCGGGAGCCGTTTTGAGGCCCTAAACGACGTTTTTTGGGCATGGTCCAATCGAAAAATATATATTAATATTCTCTACCAAATATTTTATTCCTCAAATAGATTTGTATAACGATGTATCATATGCGTCAAATGGAGATAGTGTGCCAAAGTTATGACCCCGGGAAATTGAAGTACCAATTTACCCCGACGAGGCCCATATTCTGGTGTTTCATCTCCTAGGGTTAGGTTTTTTATATGTTTAGGGTTTCCATTGTTTCTCAATAATAGATAGGACTTCAAGCCTCATTCAAACAAAGAGTTCAGAGACATGTTTCCACCACATCTCTTCTTAGATATAATCTATCATCACCCTAGCTAGTTTATTTCTATTATGTTTGTAAACAAATTTCAATTCTTTGATATTAATAAAATGAAGTGTTATTTCCGTTGCATCTTTGTATTCATGGTTATTTGTGTATTTTGTTTCGTTCCTGCATAAATCCAGATTAGTGGTATCAGAGTGGTCTAGTCTTTCTCTATCCTTCTTTGCATGTCCCCAACGAGGTCGGGGTATAAGGAGTTAGGGCTCGATCTCGTTGAACCTTTGCAAGATCAGCCTCACAAACCCTAACGGTCACCCATGGGGGAAGAAAAGAAAGATGAGGGAGAAGGAGATCCTATCAAAATGTTGCTCAATGAGGCCCTTGAAAAACAAAGGAACGTGATGATGGATAAATTTTCTTAGATCCTTCAACAATTGCCCATTGGCGGTGCATCTGCATCCAACAGCCACTCTGGAGGTGCAACCCCTTTTAATGTACAAGTAAACTTTGACATTCCAATATTTGATGGTCAAATAGATGCAGACAACGTATATAGATGGTTGAATCTATTCAAAGCATATTTCTTGGTTCATGACTTTTTCGACCGGGAGAAGACTGTTTTTTCACAACTCAAAGTCGCCACCCATGTCAAGGACTAGTGGGAATCCTACTGTGAGAAAAAGGACGAGGAGGAACCCTTCTTGTTCTCGGTCGTACCCACTTGGAATTCTTTCTGAGACACCATCAAGGAATAATATTATCCCATGGGGAGCTATGAGGACAAGTACATACAATGGACTATGTTGCGGCAGCAAAGGAATCAAGATGTGCATGAGCTGAAGAATCTATTCCATACCATGCACACAAATTTGGGTATCAAATATTCGGAGAAACATTTGGTGTTGAAGTACCACAGTCTACATAGATACATTCAGGAGGAAATGGATTTCCTCGACATCTCCTCACTTGATATGGCATACTGGTATGCTGCCAAGATTGAGCAGAAATTCAAACAGAAGAAGCGAGATTTGGATCTGTGAATCAAAAGCAAGCGAAAAGTGCCCCCAAACCACAGAACAAAGGACAAATCCAAGGCATGGCGGCTCAAGACAACCTACCAAATATGTAAGAAAAGAACAACATCGTGAAGCTGAAGAAGGACACTAGAAAGTGGTGTGAGTTCCAATAACAGATCCACTCACAACACAAGTGAGTGTCGGGCCAAATAGTCATCGGTGGCCAAGATGAGGGCTTCTTAATCAAATGCATGCTCCGACACTAAAACAGAACCCGAGAAGGGGAATGACAGAGGGAAGAATATTATCAATGTGGAGCCCAATGCCACCATTGCCACAACGAAGATCCAAAAGGAAGAACTCGAATATCCAGAGGAGGAGGAGCATCTCTTCCACTACCAAATGTGGGTAAAGGGTTCCCCGCTACAGTTAATCGTCGACAGTGGAAGCCAAAAGAACCTCCTTTTAGAAGAGGTCATGAAGCATTTGGGCTTGTTGACCATAGCACACCTACATTCGTACACTATCGGGTGGCTTCACCAAGGATGGGATCTCCGCATCAGCCAGCAATGTCGCCTTCCCTACAGCATCAAGCCCTTCATCAATGAGGTATTATCTGCAATTGCTCCTCTTGATGTTTGTAATGTATTATTAGGCCAACCATACTTGTGGAAGTGGCATGCTTTGTATGAGTCATGACCTCACGTTTTTATTGTTATCTTGGGAAATAAGTGGTACAAGATACCAGAGGTACCACCGCCTGTCGCTATCTCTTTGGTTACTGCAAAACAATGCACTAAGCTCATTTCCAAAACCGGAAAATTTGTTTTCCTGATGATTTTCCCTCATGGAAAGAAGAAGACTATGGCCACGACCTCTAGATAGGGATCCTCCGCATGACAAAAATGAATGGAAAATGTCGTAAAGGATTACTGAGACATATTAACCTCACTCACAGAGGTGCCTTTGCACTGTCAAGTCAAGCACCCCATCGATCTGACCCCAGGTGCGTCACTGCCCAATGGACCGATCTATCGGTGCTCTGTTTTGGAGAACAATGAAATCAAGTGACATATTCATGAGTTGTTGCAGAAAGGTCACATCCGACCAAGTTCATCGCCCTATGGGAGCCCAGTCGTGTTGGTGCAGAAGAAGGATGGGAATTGGAGAATCTGTATTGACTATCGGGCGTTGAACAAGATCATCGTCTGGAATAGGTACTCGATCCCAGATATTGATGACCTTTTGGACCAACTCATAGGGGATAAATATTTCAGTGAGATCGACTTGAAGTCTGGGTATTACTAGGTACCAATCAAACCATCTGATGTGTGGAAGACTACCTTCAAAGCCAAGGAGGGCCTTTTCGAATGGTTGGTCATGCCTTTCGGGTTGACGAATTCTCTCGCAACCTTCATGAGGCTGATGGACGACATCTTGTGTCCATTCAACAACTCATTTGTAGTATTTTACTTGGATGACATCTTGATCTTCATCCAGACTTAGGAAGAGCACCTCCACCACATCCGACAGGTCCTCCAAACACTACAGAAATGCAAGTTGTGTGTCAATTTGGAGAAGTGCACTTTTGGCATGACCCAGGTTCAGTATCTAGGATACATTATTCATGAGCGTGGGGTGCATGTGGATCCAACCAAGATCCAAGTCATCCAGGATTGGCCATCCCCGACCACTCTAACAGAGCTTTGGAGCTTTCTAGGTCTTGTTAATTTCTATCGTCGCTTTGTGTTGAGATTCTCCCATATCACTTGGCCCTTGAGTCAAGTCACCAAGGGAGGAGCAAAAGCAAAATTATTTTTGTCGGAATATCAACAGAAGGTTTTCATAGAATTGAAACATCGCCTCTATTGCGCCTGAGTGCTCACATTACCATACTTACAACAACCATTTGAGATCGAGACAAATGCCTTTCACTGTGTTATTGGGGCAGTACTTACCCAACAGGGGCATCCAGTTGCATATCACAGTGTGACACTCTCTGACAAAGTATGAAAGTATCACACTTATGAAAAAGAAATGTATTCCATTGTGCAGGCTTTCCGACAGTGGAAGAATTACATTCTAGGGAAGGAAACGATCATCCACATAGAAAAAAGACCCCTACAGTTTATACAGACATAAGGGAAGTTGCAGAACGATCATCGTTAGAAGTGGTCCACATATCTGCAACAATTTCATTTGAACATCAAGTACAAGAAGGGAAGCACCAATAATGTTGCAAACTGCCTCAGCCGACCACCGATCATGGCAATAACCACCATGCTCAATTCTTATGGTCACTAGACTTCTGATTGGCCACTTCTCTACAAGAGAAATCCATATTTCGGCCACACATATAAGACGCTCTTAGAGGGTAACTGAGTTTCAAATTTTCACCTACAGGATGCACTACTATGCCACCTGGGACACCTTTGTGTTCCTTCAAGCGAGTGTGCCAAGATGATTTGGGAAGCACACTATAATTGGGTCATTGGGCAATTTGGGGTCGAGAAAATAGTGGCAGTACTGCAAAATTATTTCTATTGGCCAAACCTTCGACATGATGTCGTGAAGTACATCAAATCTTGGACAACCTGCACCATTTCCAAACTGACCATCAAGAAGAAATGCCTCTATACTTCGTTTCCTACCCCTAGTCGACCTTGGGAATCCACCTCCATGGATTACATGTTAGGCCTTCCTTCTACTAAGAATGGAATTGACTGTGTTTTTGTGGTCGTCGACAAATTCTCGAAGATGGCCATTATGGCGGCCTGCAAAAAGAATATCAAAGCAGAAGCCACTGCTAAACTCTTCTTTGAACGAGTGTGGGTACACTTTGGGATCCCACTATCTATCATCTCAGATCGAGACAACAGGTTCCTCAGTACATTTTGGTCTAGCCTTTGGTAAATGTTGGACACCAAGCTCACCAAGTCCACAGCTTTCCATCCCCAAACTGATGGTCAGACAGAGGTCTTCAATAGGATGATCGTACACATTTTTTGCATTTAAAACTCAAAGCATCCACGTACATGGGATGCGAGTCTCCCCTATGTACAACATAGCTATAACTAGGCCCTTCACAGCTCAATCGACCACAGCCCCTTTCATGTGGGTTTAGGATTCCAGCGACTATGTCCCATTGACGTAACCATACCATTTGCAGCTACTTAGGCTTATTCAGCTCATGTCCAGTCTAAAGCTGCCAAGGCAAACAGCTTCATTGAGTGCATTAATCACATTCTCCAACATATTCATGACATATTGGACAGAGCCAATGCTAAGTACAAGCAACGGCATGATCAGGATTGGGTGCAACACAACTTCCAGGTGGGTGAAAAAGTGTGGCTACATTTGCAGAAGGAGCACCTCGCTGGACCCCACCGCAAGCTTCGCCCGCTTCGATATGGGCTATACACCATCACCAAGGTTGTAAGGGACAATTCCGTTGAGCTTAGTATCCCACCATTCCTTGGTCTTCACCCAGTGTTCAATATGGACCGCCTTCGGCCTTACTTTCAACCTCTACTGGACACATCCAAAATGGAAAAACAACTCACACCAACAGAGTTAAACCCAGACTGCATGGAACAAACCACAACTGATCGGAGTATGGATACACAGATCAAGAACACTCGCCATCAGGGGATACAGCTATATCGAGTTGTCAAAGCAGGCCAACTCCTTCACTAGGGCAAGTGGCTCACCATGGACCAAGTTCAGTAGAAGTTTCCTCATCTCATGTAGGAACTCGATGCAATGGGGACCATTGCTTCCTAAGGGGGGAGGAATGATCCATGTGGATATAGGTGGCCACCTGCCTATTCCACTTAGACCCCCACCTTTTTTTCTTTTAGTTTTTAAGTTTCCTTAATTGTACCACAATTTACTATTTTTGGCAGTTTTTCAGGTCCTCAACTTCCGAAGCCATTTTGAGGCCCTAAACGACGTTTTTTGGGCATGGTCTAATTGACAATAGAGATGTTGATATTTTCTGCAACACAATGTAGTCCTTGGATAGATATTTCTAACGATGTATCATATGCGTCAAACAGAGATAGTATGCCAAAGTTACAACCTCGGGAAATTGATGTACCAATTTACCCCAACAGGACCCATATTTTGGTGTTTCACCTCCTAGGGTTAGGTATTTTGGATGTTTAGGGTTTCCATTATTTCTCAATAATAGATAGGCCTTTGAGACTCATTGGAACATAGAGTTCAGAGGCCTGTAGCCACCACATCTCTTCTCATAGATAAGCTACTAGCGCCCTAGCTAGTTTATTTCAATTTTATCTGTAAACAAATTTCAGTTCTTTGATATTAATGAAATCAAGTGTTATTTCCACAACATCTTTGTATTCATGGTAATTTGTGTATTTTTTTGCGTTCCTGCATAAATCTGGATCATTGGTATTAGAGCAGTCTACTCTTTCTCGATCCTTCATTGCATGTCCCCAACAAGGTCGAGGTATAAGGAGTTAGGGCCCGATCTGGTTGAACCTTTGCAAGATCATCCTCACAAACCTCGACGGTCGTGCATGGGGGACGAAAATAAAGACGAGGGAGTAGGATATCCTATCAAAATATTGCTCAAGGAGGCCCTTGAAAAACAAAGGAACGCGATAATGGATAACTTCACCTAGATCCTTCAACGATTGCCCACTAGCAGTGCATCTGCATCCAATAGCCACTCTGTAGGCAGAACCCCTTTTAAGGTACAAGTAAACTTTGACATTCCCATATTAGATGGTCAAATAGATGCAGATGGCATAGATAGATGGTTGAATCTATTAGAAGGATATTTCTCGGTTCATGACTTTTACGACTGAAAGAAGATTATTTTTTCACTACTCAAAGTCGCCGCCCATGTCAAGGACTGGTGGGAAACCTACTTTGAGAAAAAGGACGAGGAGGAACCCTCCCTGTTCTCTGTTGTACCTGTTAGCACTCTGTAAATTTTGTCCAGCTTATAGACAAACGATAGAGGTAACTATTTCAACCTACTTTAGAGTTGGCCACTAGCATGCTCAACTCAGAGAGGGCTCTGTCATGTCACTTGATATTTATTTGATAATCAGTGGCTAGCTTTAGTTTGTTTTGGGGGGTTTTATAAAGTTTGATGGCAAATAAGGGGAGGAACACTCAGATCTATGGAGTCAAAATTCTGAAATCGAATGAAAACAATGATTGGCCAATAGAACTCTGTAGAGGATAAAGGTTAAATGAGGAAATGAATCTGAGTTATTAATTTGAGTTTAAGCAGGGTGTAAGAAGAAAGAGAAAACAAATAACTGCATCAGAGCATTACTAAAATGAATTCTAAATTAGTTAAGAGGAAATTCACACAGTTTAAATTGCTTCAGTCGAGAACATCAAGAGATGAATTATGGGCTTTTAACTATCCAATTCAAACAGAAGACAGTGTAAATGGAACTAAAGAACACAGGAAATACATACAATGAGGGAAGACAAAACTCATATCACCACCATTAGAATATTTTTATAGATACTTCAAAAGCTTTTGCATGTATATTCAATTCAGCTCCAGAAAATTACAATAGATTTTAGAAGCAACAAAAAGGTGCCCTTGCACTTTTGTCAACTAATACATTCTGAACCTCTATCATTTATACAATTTCGAGTTCCTTTAGTTATAAACTGATTACAATAGTTGAACTGAAACGTTTCAGCTTCTACAATGATTTCAAATGACAGTTTTCAGATAAACGTTTCATGATCCCTACATATTCCTCTGACGCTCCAGCTCCTTCCTCTGCCACATTTTCTTTGAAATGTCACTTATACTCCTTCAAATCTAATTCCATATTCTAATTAAATATTTGGGAATAATATATTTGAAATAAAAATAATTCCCAAATATTTTTCTATCCTGTAGAATTAAATTTCCATAATTTAATTCATGCCTGTGGTTTTTAAAACCATTTATTTTCTTGTTTCCCGTGGTTTTGGAAACCATGTCTTGTTTTGTCCAATTTACCATTTCACTATAAAAAACATTTATTGTTACCATGTTTTTTCCAATTTACCGTTTCACTGTGAAAAACATTTACTGTGTCATGTTTTTTTCCAATTTACCATCTTTGGTAAAATACCTTTTATCTTCTTCTTTTACTTCCGTAAAACTTTTGAATAAATAATTATCCAAGTCTTCCTTTCAGGTTCATCTTCCCATTTAATTATTTTCCATGGAAATAAACATTAATCTCTTTAATTTGTAAAATGTGAATTTTACCTCTCTAAAACAATTTCACTGTGAGGAAGAATTTCTTTTATTGGAAATTCCATAATCATTATTTAAAACATACTCCTGGAAAAGTGTCACACATAAACCATAGGATAAATGGTTTCATTTATTATGTTTGGAGTTTACCCACTTTTTCCCCCGATATCCACCACATAAAAACATGTGTCCAATCACCAAAACCATGGTATTTTCCCCCGATATCCACCACATAAAAACATGTGTCCAATCACCAAAACCATGGTATTTTCCCCCGATATCCACCACTTAAAAACATGTGTCCAATCACCAAAACTATGGTATTTTCCCCGATGCCCCTTCACATCATTAACCTCCGCGTTAATTCTATGCCTGATATGTATGTGCGCCCTCCATCCATCCTTTGAATTTTCCACATTATAAATTGAGATTCGTGCCCATGATTTGACGTGATGCCATAAATTAAATATTGGATCAAATATTAATATAAATATTTTAATATTAAATATTTATATTAATAATAATAAACTATTTTTTCTATTTTCTAAAGACTTTGGGCATATGAAGCTTAACACATGACTTTGTGGATAGGATAAGGGTGCTTAATAAAAGGAATATTTTTTATTTTCAACGGGAATATGAAAATAAGGGTAAAAAAGAATGAAGTGATGGAACTAAGGGATTTATATAAGCATTAAGGATAGGTATAGGTTTGGGATATTTGCCAAAAATTTTACTTATGGAGGACATGACTATTTTGGATGATCAGTTGAGTGAAGGATTTTGGTGATGGGAGATTAACGAAGCTAGTGAAAAAGTTTTAAAATATGAGTGGAAAGATAACACAAGGAAAAGATGCTTTAGGAAAAATTAATGCAAATTAGCAGGTGATAACATAGGCTCCAACTGGGGATGTTATCCTCCCTGTGAGGTAGCAAATAAATCGTAGACCCGGTGCTTGATCCATTGGGCTACTCCCAAAACATGTGTGTGTACCCTGCTCTGACCTGTCACCAGTGTCTGTTGAAAACCAAACTCTGCACACTGCTCTCAACTGGATATTGAACACTGAATACATCGCTAAAATCTCACTGTACACAATACTAGAAATCCAAACTAAAAAATTCTTGACCAACAAGCTTATTCGCACACTCCTACCTACCCTAAAAATCATGAAATGAATACTCAATCAAGTGATGCTAAAGTGCCAATGCAGCCAATCAAGCAATTGGCTTCCCAATTTTCCTCTACTCCCCTTTTTCTTAAGCAGGCAAACAAATGTAAAATATGGCAGCTGAAAGAAAAAATTGAATCCAAAATCTAATCTTATGAATGAAATATACTCCTCCTTCAATGATGATTGTAATAGGATGGCCATGGAATCTTGAAAACCATGAAAAATCATTTCTTCTTGATGAACAAAAACAAGAAGACAAGCCTAATTCATAAGTCTTTGATGCTCTTGCTCTATTTCTTCAGTTCTGAGAACATTTTCAAATGAAACGAAAACAATAGGTTTGTCTAGTTTCCCATGCATCTCAACAAAAACATTCATACATTCTTGAACATCTTCAAAAGTGACAGCCATATTATGTGTGTCCTCTTGTTCATCAAAATATTCTGATTTGGTTTTATTAAACTTCTGGAAATTTGCTTGAGGATTGTCATTTTGACTTTCAAATGAATGAATGGAAATAAATTTATTTTCATAACCTTCTTGTAAATGTGAAAAGTTAACATCATGAACTATTTCACAGTCTAGAGTTCCCATGGATGTATTTTCAAAACCATGATTTTCAAATGAATCAAATAAAACAATTGCCTCTTCATTATCTTTCAATATTTTTGATTGGAAAGTGGCATACACTGTTTTGTTGCTTTCCTGAAACTCTATGTCATTTGTTTGTTCATTGCTTGAAGTTTCCATAGATGCAGTTTCAGAATCCTCGTCCATGTCTAGGCTACTTAGAATTTGAACAACCACATCATTCATAGGGGAAGAAAGACAACTTTGAAACACTTTGTCTTGTTGGAAATCTTGTTGAATATCTCCATCAGGAGAAGGAGAAGGAAAAACACTTTTAACAACAATTTCTTGATCAGCTTCATCTTCAACCAAAGGAGGGGATACTATTTGTTTTCGGATTGAATATTCATAAAGGGCTTCTATGATTTCATTATTCATACACTCTTCATCACCAAAAACATTTTCAAGGTACTTAATGAAATGTTCACAAAATTCACAACAATCTTCAAACACCAAGGATGAAGGATTAGATTCTCCATAATGCTTAAAGAATGTTATATGGAAATATTTAAGAGAGTATAAGTTGCTTGGTTTTAAACCTTCATACCATAATCTTCTTTTCCCCTCTAGAGTAGCCATAAATATTTTCATCAAACAATCCTCATGAAATTTAATCCCCATCTTACATATGTGCATGTGAAATCTAATCAAGTGCAAGGCAGCATCATTTCCTTTCCCATATTCGAATTTAGGCAAATATTTTTTCCAATCTATGTGAGGAATACGATTTGGAAAGCCATGAATATGAGAGAAATTCATTGGAGCATACCTTGCAGATATTGAACTCATTTTCGGACAGTGGAGTCGCCAATGATGTTTTGGAAGCTGGATTCTACATTGAGAGTGGAGTCGCCATTTAAAATTCAAATTTATGGATTCTTCTACCAGTGGAATCACCTTCAAACTACTTTTTTGATGTGTGGAGTTGGCAGAGAAGGAATACAGCCAATATGCGCCTAAGTGTTTGCTGCTCTCAGACCTTAGAACTCAACCATGTCATTCTTTCCCAAGGAAAAAATTTCAATTTCATCCCCGGCAACGACGCAAAAATGCATCGCTCTATAAATTTTGTCTGCTTGATAGAAAAATGACAGAGGTAATTGTTTCAACCTACTTTAGAGTTGGGCACTAGCCTTCTCAACTCAGAGAGGGCTCTCTCGTGTCACTTGATATTTATTTGATAATCGATGGCTAGATTTAGTTTATTTTGGGGGTTTTTATAAAATTTGATGACAAAGAAGGGGAGGAACACCCAGGGCTATGGAGTCAAAATTCTGAAATTGAATGAAAACAATGACTAGCCAGTAGAACTCTCTTGAGGATAAAGGCTAAATGAGGCAATGAATCTGAGTTATTGATTTGAGTTTAAGCAGGGTGTAAGAAGAAAGAGAAAACAAATAACCGCATCAGATCATTACTAAAATGAATTATGAATTAGTTAAGAGGAAATTCACATAGTTTAAATTCCTTCAGCTGAGAGCATCAAGAGATGAATTATGGGCTTTTAACTAACCAATTCAAACAGAAGACAATGTAAATGGAATTAAAGAACACAGGAAATACATACAATGAGGGAAGACAAAACTCATATCACCACCATTAGAATCTTTTCATAGAGACTTCAAAAGCTTTTGCATGTATATTCAATTCAGCTCCAGAAAATTACAATAGAGTTTAGAAGAAACAAAAAGGTGCCCTTACACTTGTTTCAACTAATACATTCGGAACCTCTATCATTTATACAATTTTGAGTTCCTTTAGTTAGAAACTGATTACAATAGCTAAACTGAAACATTTCATCTTCTACAATGATTACAAATGACAGTTTTCATAAAAATGTTTCATGATCCCTACAGATTCCTCTGATGCTCTAGCTCCTTCCTCTGCCACGTTCTCTTTGAAATGTCACATATACTCATTCAAATCTAATTCCATATTATCATTAAATATCTGTGAATAATATATTTGAAATAAAAATAATTCCCAAATATTTTTCTATCCTGTAGAATTAAATTTCCATAATTTAATTCATGCCTATGGTTTTTAAAACCAATTATTTGCTTGTTTCACGTGGTTTTGGAAAACATGTCTTGTTTTTCCCAATTTACCATTTCACTGTAAAAAACATTTATTGTTACCATGTTTTTTCCAATTTATCATTTCATTGTGAAAAACATTTATTCTGTCATTTTTTCCAATTTACCATATTTGGTAAAATACATTTTATCTTCTTCTTTTACTTTCATAAAACTTTTGGATAAAGAATTATCCAAGTCTTCCTTTCACGTGAATCTTCCCATTTAATTCTTTTCCATGGATGATCCGGATTATTTTCGGCACGAAATGAGACCGGAGATATAATAAGGAAATGCACAGAGATATCAAATATATTCAATAATATAACATAAATGTATCAGAGATGCAACCATAAACACAGATATACAGTAATACATGATTTCTATTAATCAAAGAAATGTACAGAGACTGTAAAAATACAGAGTGAAAGACTCGCTAGAATGGTGGCAGCTTATCTTTGAGAAGAGATGTGACGGCTACTCGCATTCGCAAGAAGATGATTACAATGAGGATTTGAAGGCCTTTTTTTACAATAAACAGGAATGCCAAAAACCCTAAACATCCAAAAACCTAACCCTAGGAGATGAAGCGACAAAAGTCATGTGGGCCCCGTTTGGGTAAGTGAGTACATCAACTTCCTGAGGTCGTAACTTTGCATATGATCTTCGTTTTAGGTGTGTGATAGCTCGTTGGAAAGGTATCGTCAAGGAGATTCATTTTGGGGGATCAATCATGCCTTTGGCTATCATTGAGAACCTCGATCTCGAAAAACCTTCATTTGGGCCCTCAAAATGGCCCTAGAAAGAAAAACCTGCTAAAAATAGTAAATTGCCAAAATTGCCAGAAAAATGTTTTGAGCCAGTTTGAAAAGGTGGGTGGCCACCAACATCCACCTGGATCAATGGAAATTTTACCTCTATAAAACAATTTCACCGTGAGGAAGAATTTCTTTTATTGGAAATTCCATAATCATTATTGAAAACATATTCTTGGAAATATTCCTAGAAAAGTGTCGCACATAAACCATAGGATAAATGGTTTCATTTATTATATCAGGCTAGAGAAAAGTGGTTTGGAGTTTACCCACTTTTTCCCCCAATATCCACCATGTAAAAACACGTGTCCAATCACCAAAACCATGGTATTTTCCCCGGCCCGCCTTCACATCATTAACCTCTACGTTAATTCTATGCCTGATATGTATGTGCGCCCTCCATCCATTATTTGAATTTTCCACATTATAAATTGAGATTCATGCCCATGATTTGACGTGATTGCATAAATTAAATATTGGATCAAATATTAATATAAAAATTTCAATATTAAAATATTTATATTAATAATAATAAACTCATTTTTCCATTTTCTAAAGACATTGGGCATATGAGGCTTAACACATGACTTTGTGGATAGGATAAGGGTGCTTAATAAAAGGAGTATTTTTTTATTTTCAACAGGAATATGAAAATAAGGGTAAAAATGAATGAAGTGATAGAACTAAGGGATTTAGATAAGCATTAAGGCTAGGTATAGGTTTGTGATATTTGCCAAATTTTTTACTTACGGAGGACATGACTACTTTGGATGATCAGTTGAGTGAAGGATTTAGGTGATGGGAGTTTGACGGAGCTCGTGAAAAAATTTTAAAATCTGAGTGGAAAGATAACACAAGGACAAGATGCTTTAGGAAAAATTAATGCAAATTAGCAAGTGATAACAGTACCCACCTGGAATTATTTCTGAGACGCCATCAAGGAACAATATTATCTCGTGGGGAGATATGAGGACAAGTACATACAATGGACTATGTTGCAGAAGCAAAGGGATCAAGATGTGCATGAGCTGAAAAATCTATTCCATACCCTGCACACAAAGTTGGGTATCAAAGATTCGTAGAAACATTTGGTGTTGAAGTACCGCAGTTGTCTACACATATACATTTAGGAGGAAATGGAATTCCTAAACATCTCCTCACTTGATATGGCATACCGGTATGCTTCCAGGATTGAGAATAAATTCAAACAAAAGAAGCGAGACTTTGGATCTATGAATCAAAAGCAAGCTAAAAGTTCCCCCAAACCGCAAAACAAAGGACAAAGCCAAGGAATGGAATCTCAAGACAACCTTCCATGGTCGTAACCAAAGAACAACACTGCGAAGCCAAAGAAGGACATGGAAAAGTGGTGTGAGTTCCAATAAGAGCTCCACTCACAACATAAGTGAGTGTTGGGCCAAACAGTCATTGGTGGCCGAGATGAGGGCTTCTGAATCAGATGCATGCTCCGACACTAAATCAAAACATGAAAAGGGGAATGACATAGGGAAACATATTATCAATGCGGAGCCCAATGCCATTATTTCCACCATGAAAATCCAAAAGGAAGAACCAGAAGATCCAGAGCAGGAGGAGCGTCTCTTCCACTCCCAGATGTGGGCAAAGGGTTCCCCACTATAATTCATCATCAACAACGGAAGCCAAAAGAACCTCATTTTAGAAGAGGTCGTGAAGCGGTTGGGCTTGCCGACCATAGCACACCCACAGTCATACACCATCAGGTAGCTTCACCAAGGACGGGATATCCGCGTCAGCTAGCAATGTTGCCTTCCCTATAACATCAAGCCCTTCATCGATGAGTTATTATGTGAAATTGCTCCTCTTGATGTTTGTGATGTATTATTAGGCCAACCATACTTGTGGAAGCGACATGTTGTGTATGAGTCTCGACATCGAGCTATTATTTTTACCTTGGGAAATAAGTTATACAGGATACCAGAGGTACCACCACCTGTCGCTATCTCTCGGGCCTTCCTTCTACTAAGAATGGAAATGACTATGTTTTCGTGGTCGTCGACAGATTCTCGAAGATGGCCATTATGGCATCTTGCAAGAAGAATATCACAGCAGAAGCCACTGCGAAAATGTTCTTTGAATGAGTGTGGGTACACTTTGGGATCCCACAATCTATCATCTTATATCGGGACAGTAGGTTCCTCAATACATTTTGGTCCAGCCTCTGGTCAATGCTAGACACCAAGGTCACCAAGTCCATAGCTTTCCATCCCCAAACTGATGGCTAGACAGAGATCGTCAACAGGATGACCGTACACATTTTGTGCATGTACAACTCAAAGAATCCATGCTTATGGGATGAGAGCCTCCCCTATGTAAAAGATATCTATAATTGAGCCCTCCACAGCTCAACCAACCACAGCCCCTTTCAGGTGGGTTTGGGATTCCAGCCACTATGTTCCATTGACGTAGCCATACAATTTGCAGCTACTCAGGCTGATTCAGCTCATGTCCAGTCTGAAGCTACCAAGGAGAATAGCTTCATTGACTTCATTTGGCACATTCACCAACAGGTTCATGACATATTGGACATAGCTAATGCTAAGTACAAATAGTGGAATGATCATCATCGGGTGCAACACAACTTCCAGGTGGGCGACAAAGTGTGGCTACATTTGCAGAAGGAGCGCCTCGTTGGAATCCACCGCAAGCTTTGCCTGCTCCAATATGGGTCATACACCATCACCAAGGATGTAGGGGACAATTCCTTTGACCTTAGTATTCCACCATTCCTTGGTCTGCACCTAGTGTTCAATTTGGATCGCCTTTGGCCTTACTTTCCACCTCTACTCGACACATCCGGCATGGCAGAACAACTCACACACCAACAAAGTTAAACCCAAACTGCATGGAAAAATACACAATTGATCGGATTATGGACACATAGATCAAGAACACTCACCAGAAGATGATCCAGCTATATCGAGTTGTCAAAGAAGGACAACTCCTTCACCAGGGCAAGTGGCTCTCCAGGGACCAAGTTCAGCAGAAGTTTCCTCATCTCATGGAGGAAATCAACGCAATGGGGATCATTCCTTCCTAAGGGGGGAGGAATGATCAAGGTGGATATTGGTGGCCACCCACCTATTCCACTTCCACTCCCACCATTGTTTCTTTCAGTTTTTTAGTTTCCTTAATTGTAGCACAATTTACTATTTTTGGCAGTTTTTCGGGTCCTGAACTTCCAGAGCCATTTTGAGGCCCTAAACGACGTTTTTTGGGCATTGTCCAGACCAAAAGTACAATCTACATAAGTATGAGCTTGGTATTTTAAGTCAAATATTGTAGTCTTCATATATATCTTTCTAACGATGTATCATATGCGTCAAACGGAGATAATATGTCAAAGTTACAACCCTGGGAAATTGATGTACCAATTTACCCCGACGGGGCCCATATTCTGGTGTTTCATCTCCTAGGGTTAGGTTTTTTGGATGTTTAGGGTTTCCATTTTTTCTAAATAATATAAAGGCCTTCGAGCCTCATTGGAACACAGAGTTCATAGGCTTGTATCTTCCACATCACTTCTCAGAGATAAGCTACCAGCGCCCTAGCTAGTTTATTTCTATTGCCTATAAACAAATTTCAGTTCTTTGATATTAATGAAATGAAGTGTTATTTCTACTGCATCTTTGTATTCATGGTTATTTGTGTATTCTATTGCGTTCTTGCATAAATCTAGATCAATGGTATTAGAGCGGCCTAATCTTTCTCGATACTTCTTTGCATGTCCCCAACGAGGTCGGGGTATAAGGAGTTAGTGCTCGATCTAGTTGAACCTTTGAAAGATTAGACTCGCAAACCCCGACGGTCACCCATGGGGGAAGAAAATAAAGATGAGGGAGCAGGAGATACTATCAAAATATTGCTCAAGGAGACTCTGGAAAAGAAAAGGAACGCGATGATGGATAACTTCACCCATATCCTTCAACAATTTCCCACCTGCAGCGCATCTGCATCCAACAGCCACTCTGGAGACACAACCCCTTTTAAGGTACAAGTAAACTTTCGCATTCCCATATTTGATGATAAAATAGATGTAGACCTCATAGATAGATGGTTGAATCTATTAGAAGGATATTTCATGGTTCATGACTTTTCCGACCGGGAGAAGATTATTTTTTCACTGCTCAAAGCCACCCCCCATGTCAAGGACTGGTGGGAAACCTACTGTGAGGAAAAGGACAAGGAGGAACCCTCTCTATCCTCAACCGTACCCACTTCGAATTATTTCTGAGACACCATCAAGGAACAATATTATCCCTTGGGGAGCTATGAGGACAAGTACATACAATGGACTACGTTGCGGCAACAAAGCGATCAAGATGTGCATGAGCTAACGAATCTATTCCATACTCTGCACACAAAGTTGGGTATCAAATATTCGGAGAAACATTTGGTGTTGAAGTACCACAGTTATCTACACAGATACATTCAATAGGAAATGGAGTTCCTTTACATCTCCTCACTTGGTATGGTATACCTGTATGCTACCAAGATTGAGCAGAAATTCAAACAGAAGAAGCGAGACTTTGGATCTGCGAATCAAAAGCAGGAAAAAAGTGCCCCCAAACCGTAGAAAAAAGGACAAAGCCAAGGCATGGTGGCTCAAGACAACCTACCAAATCCGCAAGAAAAGAACAACACTGTGAAGCCGAAGAATGACACAGGAAATTGGTGTGAGTTCCATAAGAGCTCCACTCACAACACAAGTGAGTGTCAGGCCAAACATTTATTGGTGGTTGAGATGAGGGATTTTGAATCAGATGCATGCTCTGACACTGAATCAGAACCCCAGAAGGGGAATGACATAGGGAAGCAGATTAGAAATGTGGAGCCCAACTCCATTGTTTCCACCACAAAGATCCAAAAGGAAGAACTAGAAGATCCAGAGGAGGAGGAGTGTCTCTTCCACTGCCAGATGTGGGTAAAGGGTTCCTCGCTACAGTTCATCTTTGACAACGGGAGCCAAAACAACCTCGTTTCAGTAGAGCTCGTGAAGCGGTTGGGATTTCCAACCACAAAACACCCACAGTCATACACCATCAGGTGGCTTCGCTAAGAATGGGATCTCCGCGTCAGCCAGCAATGTCGCTTTCCCTACAACATCAAGCCCTTCACCGATGAGGTATTATGTGACATTGCTCCTCTTTATGTTTTTGATGTATTATTAGGCCAACCATATTTGTGTAAGCGACATGTTGTGTATGAGTACTGGCCTTGCATTGTTATTGTTACCTTGGGAAATAATTTGTACATGATACCATAGGTACCACCATCTGTCGTTATTTCTTTGGTTATTGCAAAACAATGTAGTAAGCTCATTTCCAAAACTAGGAAATTTGTTTTCCTGATGATCCTCCCTTAGGGAAAGAAGAAGATCGTGGCCATGACCTCTAGACAGGGCTCCTCCGCACGACAACAACGATTGGACAAGGTCATGGTGGAGTACCCGAATATCTTTACCTCACCCGTAGGGGTGCCTCTACACTATCAGGTCAAGCACCCCATCGATCTGACCCCGGGTGCATTGTTGCCCAATGGACCGATCTATCGGCACTCTATTATGGAAAACGATGAAATCAAGCGACAGACTTAGGAGTTGCTACAAAAAGTTCACATCTGGACAAGTTCATCACCTTGTGGGAGCCCGATCCTTTTGGTGTAGAAGAAGGATGGGACTTAGAGACTCTATATTGACTATCGGGAATTGAACAAGATCACCATCCATAATAAGTACCCGATCCCACAGATTGATGACCTTCTGGACCAACTCAAAGGGGAAAAATATTTCTGCAAGATCGACTTGAAGTTCAGGTATCACCAAGTACCAATCAAACCGTCTGATGTGTGGAGGACTTCCTTCAAAGACAAGGAGGGACTTTTTGAATGGATGGTCATGCATTTTGGGTCAACGAATGCTCCCGCAACCTTCATGAGGTTGATGGACGACATCTTGCGTCCATTCACCAACTCATTTGTAGTAGTGTACTTGGATGACATCCTTTTTGGAGTTACTTCACAGACACCTAGGATTTCTTTTTCCTAAGGTTTTTCCTTGTTTATTAGTCATAATTAGTCATTATCCAGTCTCCTATATTTTAGGGGAGAATATTCCACCTGGAGAATATTCTCTTTCAGTTGACACTTTAGTTTGACTAGTTGAGTTGAGTTTAGATGTTGCATTGGTTTTGTCACCATGCAGCATTGGGATCATCACCATGATAATTCGACCTTGCCTTGGTATCATCACCAAAGTGGTGTCGTAACACCCTGTTTCCCCCAATCTGTAAAAATAACTATATTGGTCGAGAACTATGGCAAACTCCAAGATGTGAATGTGTGATTTGACGGACCCTGTATAAAAGGGTCGATGAATGTAAATTATGTGTGTATATATATGTTGCATGACTGCTGAGAGGGGGATGTGATGAAAAAGAGACCACGATGGCTGATGAAACGTGGTGGAAGGCACCTGGAATGGTGGCGTTAACTTCCACCGAATTGATACCATGTTGGTCTTTACTGGCTCAAAGACCAAAGTTTCTCTTTGGCCCTGGAATGAATTACTCATTGGGATGGTAGGTGGGAAGGCTCCTCATGAGTTAATGAGGGGATAGGGGTGAACCGCCCATCCGTAGAAGCCCTCATACCTGAACACTATGGGGGAATACGCGTCGCACACAACCTTGCAGGACAAAGAAAGAAAGGAAGTGTGGGGAGAGGGAATGTGACAGGGAATCGTGGAAGGAGAACCAGAGGAACTCTGGAAAAATACAGAGAGTCATGAGCAGAGGAGAAGGAGAGTAACCTTCGTCCTGGACTTTTGACGAGTGGGAAGTAAGAGACTGAGTCTCAAAGCATCGTGGTCTAGCTCGAGGGTGGCTAGTGGTAAATCCATTTGGAGTCATTGAGCCTATGGTTGGGTGGAAACGAGCACCCCTCCCAGTAGTTGTGCCACACTTGGTGTTCTTTCTAATAAGTGTTTACATCTCACATCTTGAATTAAATATAATGGATGCATGCTCATGTTTGTACGCTTATAAATGATTGATTTATGTATAGAACTGTTTGCCTGGTGTTTCAATCAGCAACAATGAATGTGTGCTTATACTTATATGACTATAATCGGTTTACGTATAGAATGTATAAGTTCAAATTCGAGCTCGTCCCCTGGAGAGTTGTCCCATGTACACGACCCATGATATGCCCTATGTTGTTTTCTCAAAGGTACCTCCTTCTGGGAAGCTCCATCATATTCCAGAGCCGGAGTGAGTTTTCTGGAAGGGACTATCATTTTTAAGTAAGTATTTAAGCTTACCTCACCCCTGTCACAGGGTTCTTAGCTCGATAATCTATGAAGACCCTTCAGTCAGGTCACCCAGCCTGGTGATAATTACCCAAGAATCCATTGACGGATTTTATGGCCTAAGTTTGGAAACCTTACACCAGAAAGAATGGTTCCCTAAGTCTTGGTGTTTCGGTGTTTCGGCAACCGGAAAACCCAAGGGTCAGTTCCCTTGTACTCGCCATTCGCGAAATCCCGAAGTATGAAACCCTGAAAAGGTCTAATGTGGATAATTCTTGGTGTTTCGGTGTTTCAGCAACCGGGAAACCCAAGGGTTAGTTCCCTTGTACTTGCCAATCGCGAAATCCCAAAGTATGAAACCTCGAAAAGGTCTAGTGTGGATAAGTCTTGGTGTTTCGATGTTTCAGCAACCGGGAAACCCAAGGGTCAGTTCCCTTGTACTCGCCAATCGCGAAATCCTGAAGTATGAAACCCTGAAAAGGTCTAGCATGGATAAGTCTTGGTGTTTCAGTGTTTTGGCAACCTGGAAACCCAAGGGTCAGTTCCCTTGTACTCGCCAATCGTGAAATCCTGAAGTATCAGACCCTGAAATGATAATAGCATGGATGAGATACGGTGTTTCGGTGTTTCAGCACCTGGGATATCTAAGGGCAAGTCTCTTGTACTCGCCCGTCCTGAAATACCAACTTGCGAAACCCAGAAATGATAATAGCGTGGCTAGAGTTTGATGTTTTGGCATTTCAGCGCCCAGGATACCCAAGGTCAAGTTTCCTTGCCTTCGCATGTCGCGAACTCCCGACTTGCAAAACCCCGAAATGGTATAGCGTGGTTAGAGTTTGGTGTTTCGGCGTTTCGGCACCCGGGATACCCAAGGGAAAGTTTCCTTGTATTCGCATGTTGTGAAATCCCGACTTGCGAAACCCCGAAATGAGCTTAGCGTATGTATATATGAACTTCGGAGTTTTGGCTCCCGGGAAACCCAGATGCGAGACCTCTTGTCATCACACTTCGCGAAATCCCAACTTGCAAAACCCCGAAGTGATTTTAGTGGACATATGGTTCGTAGTTTCGGCTCCTGGGTATCCTAGATACAAGGCCCCTCGTTCTTGCATATCGCAAAATCCCGACTTGCGAAATCCCAAAAGGAACTTAGTAGATATATGGGTTTTCGGTGTTGCGGCACCCAGAAATCCGAAGGATATGAACCCCCGTCTTCATACATCATGAAATCCTGGTACTCGAAGTTCCGGTGAGTGAAATCCCGAAGCGGCTTGGTGTGAATAGGATTTCGGGTTTTGGGGTTTGAAGAGTCGAAGATTTTGACTCCCTTGCATCTCAAACTCTCGGTTTCCGAAGTCTCGAAATGCGAATGGAACCTCTTGGCTTAGCTCGGGGTCATAACCGAAGGACACATGGAAGTGAATCCTACACTTGGTGCGTGAATCGTACACGACAAATTTTCAACGAAAGAACGAGTGATTGTGTTTGGTGAAGGTCCCGATTGGAGGACCTAGCCTATGTTAGAACCTCGCAGGAATTCGGAAACTCTGTCCCTCGATGATGAAGAAGAAAGAAAAAGGTGAAAAATTCTAGCTCCCGTAGTGGGTGTGTTACAGGTGCATTAGCCTTGAGTCCTTGAGTTAACTCCTCACTACTCTTTCTTCAGTCAGTTAACTGAAGACTAGTTGACTAGTTAACTCAACTAGGTGGCAGTTCACTCCCGTAACTGCCTGAGAGACTAGAATAGGTGGAAGTTCACTCCCATAACTTATGGTGTGTGTCCATATCACTCTAGACCACCACTATGGTGCATTGGTTCACCTCCAATGCACACTCATTGAGCTATACAGAGTATATCAAGTGTAAATTATTCATTATTCACTACAATTGATGAGAATTCTTTCATTCTTTCTCTCCCTCTTCTTCTTTCTCCAATTCTCTCTGCAAATGTGTGTATTATTGTTTAGCTAGATATATTTTTTGAAGGTTCAACACATTTACATGGTATTAGATATGATGTACTTCTAAGCAAAAGCTTCACCAAAAGTTTTTGGAGGTACAAAAGATTGAAGACAGCGGAAAGATGGAATTCCAAAAATAATTCATTCTTACACCTTACAACTATTTTGAATGGAAGGAGAAAATATCCATACATCTCTGAATGAGAGGGTTGTACAGGTTAACCTTGAATACAAATACAGAAAATACATCAGCCATAGAAAAATCCAAGTACTTAAATCGCATGGATGAGGCACTCGGAACAATTTGCAGTCTTATTTCTCCCGAGCTCATTTTTCATATATTTTCCTTTAAGAATCCCAATGAAGCCTGGACCACCTTGGAAGGTCTCTTTGGAAAATAGGATGAGATGAGGGGACACATGCTGGAGGTGGATATTCTCACATTGGATCCAAAAATATTCGAAAGTATCCAAGATTTCTTTACAAAATTCAAGGATTTACTGTCGCAAATCAAAGCTTGCGGGGTTGATAAATCGAAGGAGGAGAAACAAATAGTTCTCACCATTCTCTCCAAGCTTCATCCTGAATTCTTTGTATTCGTATCTACATTCCATACTTTCAGGTTCGCCTCTAGAGCCACTTGAAATATGCCTTCTCTTGAGGACTTTATCGAATCCTTGACACAAGAGCAAACCAAGCTCATCAACATGGGCACAATCAAAGGCCCAAGGGCACATGCAATCACTATGCATGATGGCAGCCAAAAATATCATAAACCTAAAGATAAGGA
>SNQJ01S0000591.1:129370-166410 GCA_010110895.2 Picea sitchensis
TCGCAAATCAAAGCTTGCGGGGTTGATAAATCGAAGGAGGAGAAACAAATAGTTCTCACCATTCTCTCCAAGCTTCATCCTGAATTCTTTGTATTCGTATCTACATTCCATACTTTCAGGTTCGCCTCTAGAGCCACTTGAAAGATGCCTTCTCTTGAGGACTTTATCGAATCCTTGACACAAGAGCAAACCAAGCTCATCAACATGGGCACAATCAAAGGCCCAAGGGCACATGCAATCACTATGCATGATGGCAGCCAAAAATATCATAAACCTAAAGATAAGGATAAATGGAAAGCTCATGCACATCTAAAGAAGGAAGGGTACACAAAACCCTTCACCGATGCCTCGAGATCCAAAGGGGGAAATGGTAGAAATGCATGTATTGTCACAAAGGATTCCATCCAGAATCTGCATGCATACAAAAATAAATAGATCTAATGTCTCAAATACTTCATGAAAACAACCTTGGAGATCACATCCCCAAGGGTGAAAAGAAGAATAAGGAAGAATATATGAATTCCAAGAAAGACAATTATAGCCATGCCTTGATTGCAATCAACTCCTCTCTAGATGCTTGGATCATAGATTCAGGAGCATCACATCACATGGATTCCTCAGAAGCAGTATATTCTTCATTGGATGCATGCAAAGGTCCTCCTATTCTGATGGGGGACAACTCTTATGTCGAAGTCACTGGCAAAAGAAGCTTCAAGAATGTGTTGCACGTTCCCAAACTTTATGTCAACCTTCTCTCCATGTATCAGATGACGAATTTTGGAACTAGAAAGAAATTCATCTTCGCACTGAATTCCATGGGCATATATGACATGCAAACCAACTCCAGGGTTGCAACCGGTGAGGTAAACCATCATTATAGATTGTATACATTTTTTGAATTCATTGAACCTGATTCTGCTTTACTGATTACTCCTGCTGATAAAAGTAGTAGGATATGGCATGAAAGGTTTGGACAATTGAATTCCAGATACATGCAACAGATTAGCAAGCACAGATTAGTTGATGGTCTACCAGACATCCATTTCTCCAAGGGAGTATTTGAAAGATGTGTTCTCAAAAAATACCCTCAAGAGAAATTCAACAAAGAAAAGTCTCAGCAAGCTTCTGCACCTTTAGATATGATCCACAGTAGCTTTATGGGTCCTTTTCTGCATCCATTCATCAGCAAAGCGAGGTTTGTTCTCATTTTTGTTTATGATTTCTCACGTTTTACTTGGATCTACTTTCGCAGGAAAAAATCTAAGGTCTTTCAACATCTCAAAGATTTCAAAGCCTTGGTTGAGACACAGTCCAAAAAGAAGATCAAATTCCTCTGAAATGATAATGGGGGAGAGTATGTAAATCATGAGATCCATAATCTTTTCCATGAGACAGGGATCTAGTTGCAGCACACAGTTCCCTATACTCTGCAGTAAAATGGAGTTGTTGAGCAGAAAAACAAATCTCTAAAGGAGATGGCATCTTGCATGTTGCATGAAAAGTCACTACCACAGACACTATGGGCCGAAGCACTTAATTGTGAAACACACATCGAAAATAGATATCCTCATAGATCTGTCAAGGATAAGACCCCCTACAAGGCTTGGAGTGGTCTCAAACCAGAAGTGACCCACTTTCACATTTTTGGTTCACATGCATGGGCCCGGATTCCCTCTGAAAAGAGGAAGGCACTTGATCCACAGAGCACTCAGTGCATTTTTGTTGGATACCCCAACGGTGTGAAGGGATATTGGCTTATTGATCTTTCCTTGGACGGGATCATCATTGAGCGTAGTGTCCAATTTGAGGAAAGTGTCTCGCATGTACCTCAACAGCCTCATGCAGACACCTTCACTCTTCCACCTGTCTGAGATGATGAGCATGCACATGATGACTCTTCTTCAGATGAGAGTTATGATTCAGAGGAATCAGATGATTCAAATTCAGAGTCAGTACATTTGGATGCAGAGTCAGAGCATCCAGATGCAGTTTCAGAGCCAGAGAAGAGGCCCAAGTGGGAACAGACTACTATTTAGGCTACAGGGGATCTCGTTGGTGATCCAACTGATACTAGGAGGACTCGATATGATTTTGAGGAGCCTCCTAATTCACTCACTACCACTGAACCATTGCCCTCTAGGCATATTTTTTTGGTTCAGTCTTCAGATCCACATTGTTATGTCAAGGCTGCTAGAAATCCCTTTTGGGAATCTGCCATGCATGAGGAGTACAACTCCCTCCTCGAGAAAAATACCTAGGATCTAGTTCCCCTTCCTTCTGGGAGGAAACTTGTCAGATGCAGATGGGTCTACAAGACCAAGAGCGCAGTGGATGGACAGATCAGCGGATACAAAGCCAGGCTTGTCGCCAAAGGCTTTCAATAGGTTCATGGTATTGACTATGATGAGACCTTCACTCCAGTAGAAAATATGGATTCCATACGATTGAAACTTTCCATTTTGGTATCTAAGGGATGGGAAGTCCATCGGATGGACGTGAAGAATGCATTTCTTCTCAGTGATCTCGCTGAGGAGATCTACATGGAGCAACCCCAAGGATTTATGTAGGACTCATATTTGGTCTGTCGACTGAAGAAGTCTCTTTTTGGCCTCAAGTAGGCTCTGAGGGCATGGTATGCCAAGATGGACTCCTACCTGTTGTCACAGAACTTTGTACATTGTAAATCGAACCCGAATGTCTACATGCTCAGGATGGTTGATTCACTTCTTCTTTTAGTTATGTATGTTGATGATTTTTTTATCACCGAGTGCTCGACTTTAGCGATTGCTATAGTCAAGAATATTCTACATGATAGGTTTTTGATGATGAGCTTGGGTCCGCTACACTTCTTCCTTGGACTCGAGATCAGTCAGGATGGATCAAGAATCAAACTGTCTCAGGCCAAGTATGCACGAGATCTCCTTGAGAGATTTAACATGACAGAATGCAAGTCTGCTCCAAATCCTTTCCTATCAGGAGTCAAAATTGAGGATGGTGGGGAGAATCCACTGGTTGATAGAACACTGTATAGACAGCTAGTGGAGATCTTGTTGTATCTCACACACTCCATACTAGACCTCTCATATGCAGTTGGCGCAGTTTCCAGGTTCATGCAAGAGCCGCATGAGCTACATTGGAAATATGCAAAGTGTATCCTTTGATACGTATAGGGCACCATCACCTTTGGGATTCATTATGTAGCAGACTCTAAATTATATCTCATTGGGTTTACTAATTCTGACTGGGTTGGCGATAGCATTGATCACAAGTCCACATCTGGTTACTCACTCAGTCTTGGTTCTAGACCTATCTGTTGGTCGAGCAAGAAGAAAGCTGCAATTTCTATATGTTCAGCCGAGGCAGAGTACAGAGGGTTAGTTAACATAACCATTCAGGCTATGTGGCTACAACATTTCTCATTGAGTTGGGAATTCAGTTTCATCGGTCGATTGTCATCTGGTGTGACAACCTGAGAACTCTAAAGTTCTATAGAGATCCAGTTCAAAGGAAGCGGATGAATCACATCAATATCCACATGCACTACATATGGGACTTAGTACACGAGAGGATCATCAACCTACAGTTCTTTCCTCTAGTAGAACAGACGACAAATATCTTCACCAATACCTTCATTGAGCAGAATTTTCATTCCCTGCAAAGTCATTTTGGAGTGAAGGACATAGTTTCCTAGCAACTATAGTTCTTCTTTTTACATACATTGTACCTTAGTGAAGGACATAGCTCTCAGCAACCATAGTCTCTTCTTTACACATTGTAATCTTGAGGGGGTTCCCATGAGGTTTTCCCTCTTTCCTCACTTTATTTTCAGTGTATCTTTTGTATTTGGGTACCTAACATGGCCTCGTTGTCGGGACCCATTTTTTATTTTCACCATAGTGATATTCAGGGGGGGTGTTGGAGTTACTTCACACACACCTAGGATTTATTTTTCCTAAGGTTTTTCCTTGTTTATTAGTCATGATTAGTCATTATCCAGTCTCCTATATTTTAGGGGAGAGTGTTGTGTGCCAATTTGGAGAAGTGCACTTTTGGCATGACCCAGGTTCAGTATCTGGGATAAATTATTGATGAGCGTGGGGTGCATGTGGATCCAACCAAGATCCAATTCATCCAGGATTGGCTAGTCCCGACCACTCTAACAGAGCTTCACATATTTTTGGGTCTTTCTAATTTATACCATTGGTTCGTGTTGGGAATCTCTCATATCACTTGTCCCTTGAGTCAAGTCACCAAGGAAGGAGTGAAAGAAAAAAGCAATTGGTCAGAATCTCAATTGAAGGCATTCATAGAATTGAAACATCGTCTATGTTGCGCTCCAGTGCTCACATTACCAGACTTGCAACAACCATTTGAGATCGATACATATGCCTCTAACTATGCTATTGGGGCATTTCTTACTCAACAGGGGCATCCAGCGGCATATCACCATGTGACATTGCCCGACATAGTCCTAAAGTATCCCACTTATGACAAAGAAATGTATTACATTGTGCAGGCTTACCGATAGTGGAAGCATTACATTTTGGGAAAGGAAATGATCATCCACACATACCACTAACCCCTGCAATTCATACAGACACGAGGGAAGTTGCAGAACGATCGTCGTCAGAAGTGGTCCACATATCTACAATAGTTTCATTTGAACATCAAGTACAAGAAGGTTAGCACCAATAATGTTGCAGACTGCCTCAGTCGACCACCGATCGTGGTGATAACCACCATGCTCATCTCTTGTGGGAACGAAACTTCTAATTGGCCACTTCTCTACAATATTGATCCAGATTTCGGCCACACATACAAGAAGATCTTGGAGAGTAACCGAGCTCCAAATTTTCACCTCCAGGATGCACTACTATGCCCCCTGGGACACCTTTTTGTTCCTTCAATCAAGCGTGCCAAGATGATTTTGGAAGCGCACTATAGTCGAGTCGTTGGGCACTTCGGGGTTGAGAAAACAATGGCAGTACTGCAAAAGTATTTCTATTGGCCAAACCTTCGATGGGATTTCAGGAAGTAGATCATATCCTGCACTGCCTACGTCATTGCCAAATCGACCATCAAGAAGCAAGGCCTCTATACTCTGTTGCGTACCCCTCCTTGGGAATCCATCTCCGTGGATTACATGTCAGGCCTTCCTTCTACTAAGAATGGCAATGACTGTGTTTTCATGGCCGTCAACAGATTCTCGAAGATGGTCATTGTGGATGCCTGCAAGAAGAATAACATAGCAAAAGCCACTGCTAAACTCTTCTTTGAATGAGTGTGGGTACACTTTGGTATCCCACAATCTATATTCTCATATCAAGATAGTAGTTTCCTCAGTACATTTTAGTCCAGCCTCTGGTCAATGTTGGACACCAAGCTCACCAAATCCACATCTTTCAATGCCCAAACTAATGGCCAGACAAAGGTCGTCAACAGGATGATCGTACACATTTTGTGCATGTACAACTCAAATCATCCATGCACATGGGATGAGAGCCTCCCTTATACACAACATAGATATAACCGGGCCCTCCACATCTCAACTGACCATGGCCCCTTTGAGGTGGGTTTGGGATTCCAACCACTATGTCCCATTGACGTAGCCATACCATTTGCATCTACTCAGGCTGATTCGGCTCATGTCTAGTCTGAAGTTGCCAAGGCAAACAAATTCATTGAGCGCATTCAGCACATTCTCCAACATGTTCATGAAATATTGGACAAATCCAATGCTAAGTACAAGCAGCGGCATGATCAACATCGAGTGCAACACAACTTCCAGGTGGGCGACAAAGTCTGGCTACATTTGCAGAAGGAGCGCCTCATTGGACCCCACCACAATCTTCGCCTGCTCCGATATGGGCCATACACCATCACCAAGGTTGTAGGGGACAATGCCTTCGAGCTCAGTATCCCACCATTCCTTGTTCTTCACCCAGTGTTCAATGTGGACCTCCTTTGGCCTTACTTTCCACCTCTACTGGACACATCTGACATGGGAGAACAACTCACACCAACAGAGTTAAACTTAGACTGCATGGAACAAGACACAACTAATCAGATTATGGACATACATATCAAGAACACCTGCTATATCGAGTTGTCAAAGCAGGCCAACTCCTTCACCATGGCAAGTGGCTCACTAGGGACCACATTCAGCAGAAGTTTCCTTATCTCATGGAGGAACTCAACACAATGGGGACCATTGATTCCTAAGGGGGGAGGAATGATCTAGGTGGATATTGGTGGCCACCTGCCTATTCCATTTGGACCCCCACCATTGTTTCTTTTAGTTTTTTAGTTTCCTTAATTGTAGCACAATTTACTATTTTTGGTAGTTTTTCGGGTCCTGAACTTCCAGAGTCGTTTTGAGGCCCTAAACGACGTTTTTTGGGCATGGTCTGGTCGGAGAATATATATTTACACTATTTTTGTTTGATATTTCCCACCCACTATCGTATTCCTTGGATAGATCTTTCTACCAATGTATCATATGCGTCAAACGGAGATAGTATGCCAAAGTTACGACCCTGGGAAATTGATGTACCAATTTACCCTGACGGGGCCCATATTCTGGTGTTTCATCTCCTAGGGTTAGGTTTTTTGGATATTTAGGGTTTCCATTGTTTCTCAATAATAGATAGGCCTTTGAGCCTCATTGGAACATAGAGTTCATAGACTTGTAGCCACCACATATCGTCTCAGAGATAAGCTACCAACGCCCTAGCTAGTTTATTTCTATTCTCTCTGTAAACAAATTTCAGTTCTTTGATATTAATGTAATGAAGTGTTATTTCTGTTGCATCTTTGTATTCATGGTTATTTGTGTATTCATTATGTTCCTGCATAAATCTGGATCAGTGCACTCAGAGCGGTCTGCTCTTTCTCGATCTTTCTTTGCATGTCCCCAACGAGGTCGAGGTATGAGTTAGGCCTCGATCTAGTTGAACCTTTGCAAGGTCAGCCTTGCAAACCCCGACGACCGCCCATGGGGGATGAAAAGAAATACGAGGGAGCAGAAGATCCTATCAAAATATTGCTCAAGGAGGCCCTTGAAAAACAAAAGAATGTGATGATGGATAACTTCGCCTATATCCTTTAACGATTTTCCATTGGTGGCGCATCTGTATCCAATAGCCACTCTGGAGGCGCAACCCCTTTTAAGGTACAAGTAAAATTTGGCATTCTCATATTTGATGGTCAAATAGATGTAAATGTTGTAGATAGATGGTTGAATCTACTAGAAGGATATTTCTCGGTTCATGACTTTTCCGACCAGGAGAAGATTTTTTTTTCACTGCTCAAAGTCGCCGCCCATGTCAAGGACTGTTGGGAAACCTACTGTGAGAAATATGACGAGGAGCAACCCTCCCTGTTCTTGGTCGTACCCACTTAGAATTCTTTTTGAGATGCCACCAAGGAACAATATTATCCCATGAGGAGCTATGAGGACAAGTACATAGAATGGAATACCCTGCGACAGCAAAGGGATCAAGATGTGCATGAGCTGACGAATCTATTCCATACCCTACGCACAAAGTTGGGTATCAAAGATTCGAAGAAACATTTGGTGTTGAAGTACCGCAATTGTCTACACAGATACATTTAGGAGGAAATGGAGTTCTTCGACATCTCCTCACTTGGTACGGCATACCGGTATGCTACGAAGATTGAGCATAAATTCAAACAGAAGAAGTGAGACTTTGGATCTATGAATCAAAAGCAAGCAAAAAGTGCCCCCAAACCGCAAAAAAAAGGACAAATCCAAGGCATGGTGACTCAAGACAACCTCCCAAAACCTCAAGCAAAGAACAACACCGTGAAGTCGAATAAGGACACAGGAAAGTGGTGTGAGTTCCATAAGAGCTCCACTCACAACACAAGTGAGTGTCAGGCCAAACAACCACTGGTGGCCGAGATGAGGCCTTATGAATCAAATGCATGCTATGACACTAAATCAGAACCTTACCAGAGAAATGACAGACAGAAGCATATTATAATTGTGAAGCCCAACGCCACTGTTGCCACCACGAAGATCTAAAAGGAAGAACCCGAAGATTCAGAGGAGGAGGAGGAGTGTCTCTTCCACTACCAGATGTGGGTAAAGGGTTCCCCACTACAGTTCATCGTCGACAGTGGGAGACAAAAGAACCTCATTTTGGTAGAGGTCATGAAGTGGTTGGGCTTGCCTACCACTGCACACCCACAGCCATACACCATCGGGTGGCTTCACCAAGGACGAGATCTATGTGTCAGCCAGCAATGTCGCCTTTCCTACAGCATCAAGCCCTTCGTTGATGAGGTATTATGTGACATTGCTCCTCTTGATGTTTGTGATGTATTATTATGCCACCCATACTTGTGGAAGTGACATGCTATGTATGAGTCCTAGCCTCGCATTTTTATTGTTACCTTAGGAAATAAGATGTACATGATACCAGAGGTACCACCACCTGTCGCTATCTCTTTGGTTACTACAAAACAATGCAGTAAGCTCATTTCCAAAACTCGTAAATTTGTTTTCCTGGTGTTCTTCCCTTGGGGCAAGAAGAATATTGTGGCCATGACCTCTAGACATGGCTCCTCCGCATGACAACAACGAATGGAAAAGTTCATGGAAGAGTACTGGGACATATTCACCTCACACGTGGGGGTGCCTCTGCATTGTCAGGTCAAGCACCCCATCGATCTAACCCCAGGTGTGTCGTTTCCCAATGGACCGATCTATCGTCGCTCTATTCTAGAGAACAACGAAATTAATCAACAGATTCAGGGGTTTCTGCATAAAGATCCCATCCAGCTAAGTTCATCGCCCTGTGGGATCCCAATCGTGTTGGTGCAGAAGAAGGATGGGACTTGAAGAATATGTATTGACTATCAGGCACTAAACAAGATCACCGTCTGGAATAGATACCCAATCCCACAGATTGATAACCTTATGGACCAACTCAAAGAGGAGAAATATTTCAGCAAGATTGACTTGAAGTTCGGGTATCCCCGGGTACCAATTGAACCATCCGATGTGTAGAAGGTTGCCTTCAAAGCCAAGGAGGGCCTTTTCAAATGGTTGGTCATGCCTTTCAGGTTGACAAATGCTCCTGCAACCTTCATGAGGCTGATGGAATACATCTTGCAGCCATTCACCAACTCATTTTTAGTAGTGTACTTGGATGACATCTTGATCTTCATCCAGGCTTGGGAAGAGCACCTCCACCACATCTGACAAGTCCTCCAAACACTGTGGAAACATAAGTTGTGTGCCAATTTGGAGAAGTGCACTCTTGGCATGACCCAGGTTCAGTATCTGGGATACATTATTGATGAGTGTGGGGTACATCTGGATCCAACCAAGATCCAAGTCATCCAGGATTGGCCAGCCCCGACCACTCTAACAGAGCTTCACAACTTTCTGGGTCTTGCTAATTTCTACCGCCAGTTTGTGTTGGGATTCTCCCATATCAATTGGCCCTTAAGTCAAGTCACCAAGGGAGGAGCGAAATAAAAATTATTTTGGTGGGAATATCAACTGAAGGCATTCGTAGAATTGAATCATTACCTTTGTTGCGCCCCAGTGCTCACATTACCAGACTTGCAACAACCATTTGAGATTGAGACAGATGCCTCTCACTATGTTATTGGGGTAGTTCTTATTCAACAGGGGAATCCAGTGGCCTATAAGAGTGTGAACATGTCCAACATTATCCGAAAGTATCCCACTTATGAAAAAGAAATGTATTCCATTGTGCAGGCTTGCCAATGGTGGAAGAATTACATTTTGGGGAAGGAAACGATCATCCACACAGACCACTGACCCTTGTAGTTCATACAGACACAAGGGAATTTGCAGAACGGTCGCCATCAGAAGTGGTCCACATATCTGCAACAGTTTCATTTGAACATCAAGTACAAGAAGGGAAGCACCAATAATGTTGCAGACTACCTCAGCTGACCATCGATCGTGGCGATAACCACCGTTCTCAACTCCTGTGGGCACGAGACTTCTGATTGGTTGCTTCTCTACAAGAGTGATCCATATTTCGACCACACATACAAGATGCTCTTAGAGGGTAACCGAGTTCCAAATTTTCACCTCTGGGATGCACTACTGTGCCACCTAGGACACCTTTGTGTTCCTTCAAGCAAGTGTGCCAAGATGATTTGGGAAGCGCACTATAGTCGGGTCGATGGAAATTTTGAGGTCGAGAAAACAATGGCAGTACTACAAAAGTATTTCTATTGGTGAAACCTTCGACAAGATATCTGGAAGTACATTAGATCCCGCACTTTCTGCACCATTGCCAAACCAACCATCAAGAAGAAAGGCCTCTATACTCCACTGCCTACCCCTAGTTGACCTTGGGAATCCATCTCCATGGATTACATGTCGGGCCTTCCTTATACTAAGAATGGCAATGACTATTTTTTCGTGGTTGTCGACAGAGTCTCGAAGATGGCCATTATGGTGGCTTGCAAGAAGAATATCAAAGAAGAATCCATTGCTAAACTCTTCTTTGAAGGAGTGTCGGTACACTTTGGGATACCAAAGTCTATCATCTCAGATCAGGACAGCAGGTTCCTTAGTACATTTTGGTTCAGCCTCTGGTCAATGTTGGACACCAAGCTCACTAAGTCCACAGATTTCCATCCCCAAACTGATGGCCAAACAGAGGTCGTCAACAGGATGACCGTACACATTTTGCGCATGTACAACTCAAAGAATCCACGCACATGGGATGAGAGAATCCTCTATGTACAACATAAGTATAATCGGGCCCTCCACAGCTCAATCGAACACAACCCCTTTCAGGTGGGTTTCAAATTCCAGCCACTATGTCCCATGGACGTAGCCATACCATTTGCATCTACTCAGGCTGATTCGACTCATGTCCAGTCTGAAGCTGCCAAGGCAAATATCTTCATTGAGCGCATTCATCACATTCTCCAACAGGGTCATGACATATTGGACAGAGCCAATTCTAAGTACAAGTAGCGACATGATCAACATTGGGTGCAACACAATTTCCAGGTGGGCGACAAAGTGTGGCTACATTTGCAGAAGGAGCGCCTCGCTGGACCCCACTGAAAGCTTCTCCCACTCTGGTATGGGCCATACACCATCACCAAGGCTATAGGGGACAATTCCTTTGAGCTCAATATCCCACCATTCCTTGGTCTACACCCAATGTTCAATGTGGATCGCCTTTGGCCTTACTTTCCACCTCTACTGGACACATCTGACATGGCAGAACAACTCACACCAACATAGTTAAACCCAGAATACATGGAACAAGCCACAACTAGTCGGATTATCGACACACGGATCAAGAACACCCTTCAACAAAGGATCCAGCTATATCGAGATGTCAAAGCAGACCAACTCCTTCACCAAGGCACATGGCTCGCCGAGGACCAAGTTCAACAGAAGTTTCCTCATCTCATGGAGGAACTCAACGCAATGGGGACCATTTCTTTCTAAGGGGGAGGAATGATCCAGGTGGATATTGGTGGCCACCCACCTATTCCACTTGGACCCCCACCATTGTTTCTTTCAGTTTTTCAGTTTCCTTAATTGTAGCACAATTTACTATTTTTGGCATTTTTTTGAGTCCTAAACTTCCGGAGTCGTTTTGAGGCCCTAAACGACGTTTTTTGGACATGGTCCAGTCAAATACATTTCATATCATATATTGTGCCAACAATTTTTGTCTTCGAATAGATCTTTCTAATGATGTATCATATGCATCAAACGGAGATAGTATGCCAAAGTTACGACCCCGGGAAATTGATGTACCAATTTACTCCGACGGGGCCCATATTCTGGTGATTCATCTCCTAGGGTTAGATTTTTTGGATGTTTAGGGTTTCCATTGTTTCTCAATAATAGATATGCCTTCGAGCCTCATTGGAACACAGATTTTAGAGGCCTGTAGCCACCACATCTCTTCTTAGAGATACGCTACCAGCGCCCTAGGTAGTTTATTTCTATTATGTCTATAAACAAATTTCAATTCTTTGATATTAATGAAATGAAGTGTTATTTCCGTTGCATCTTTGTATTCATGGTTATTTGTGTATTATGTTGTGTTCCTACATAAATTCGGATCAGTGATTTTTCTGCCGTGATTTTTCTGCCGCACTTTTTTCTATCGGGATTTTTCTGCCGCACTTTTTCTGCCACGATTTTTCTGCCGCGATTTTTTTGCCACACTTTTTCTACCACGATTTTTATGCCGCACTTTTTCTGCCACACTTTTCCTACCGCACTTTTTCTACTGTAAATTTTCTCTATCAATAATACCTTCCCAAATAACCTTTCACAAAAATAGATATTCAATGATATTCAATTGTGATTAAATGAGAGAGCTTTGCCTCTTATTTATACTTTCATGTAGCATTACACTTTCCTTATTTTAGGGAGTTCTCCATTTAATTTATTATTTAAATAATTTCTTTTGCAAACACTTGACTTTTGGGGGCTTCTATATGACTCGTGAGGGTTCTTCAACTTTATGTGGCCATAACTCTCTAACCGTGAGGAGTTATGTGACGTTCCACATACCACTGAAAATGGCATGACAAACATTATCATCTAGGATAGTTTCACCGACAAATTCACTGACCTTCATCTCATTATTCCACAATTAAGCATGGGTTCTATAACCATACTTCTAGGATAACTCAATCCGTAAAGCATCTTCCATTGAGGGATTTCACCATAAGGGGACCACTTTGGAGTTCATCCATTTTTACTTCTTATCAACCATGAAAAGACAATAATGAGTCATCTTTACATCAAACAAACTTGGGTCCATTACCCAAACCTTTCTGCTACCAGTCTTTCTTCAAGGGTTGACATCAATGAAAACCAACCTTAATCAACAATGTCCCCCTTTGGCATTGATGGCAACACTCTGATGCAATACTGAAATCATAACACTCATGCGCCCCCTGGAACCATGCCTCTGTCAACTGCATCTCTATGACCATTTCTCCCCCTAGAACCATGCCTTTGTCCTCTGCATCTGATAAATCTCTCCCCCTTGGTCATCAATGGAAAAGGTATCTTTCCATCTGAAGTTGCTCCCCCTGACCGAACTGTCCTCTTTGTGGTGCTACCTTGTGTACATTTAAGACATATACGATAAGCATTCAAAAACATTCATTTTGGAATATAAATAACTTCGAGTCCTTAGCGAAGATACTCAAAGGCTTCCCATGGAAGTGGTTTTGTAAAGATGTCTACCACTTGTTGTTTTGTGCCCTCATACTCAACTCTGATGTTATTTTCTGCAACATGTTCCCGTAGAAAGAGATACTTGATTGGAATGGGATTTGTCTTGGAGTGCATCATCGGGTTCTTTAAGATATTGATGTCTCTTGTATTATCACAATAGATTGGAATGGGCTCATCATACTCAACCTGTATATCTGTCAGAGTTTGTTTCATCCAAAAAACATGTGTACAATATGTTGTCGCAATATACTCTGCCTCGGTTGTAGATAAAGATATTGATGATTATTTCTTGCTTAGCCATGATACTAAACACTCACCTAAGTAGAACGTTGCTCCATTGGTGCTTCGTCAGTCATCAATACAACCTGCCCAATCTGCATCTGTGTAGGTAATAAGTGATAGATCTTTTCCTTTTGGATACCATAATCCAAACTCTTATGCTCCTTTGAGATATCTGAAAATCCTCTTCACTGCTAATACATGTGATTCCTTTGGTGTTTCTTGAAATCGTGCCACTTGTCCAACTACCTATATTACATCTGGTCTGGATGTTTTCGCATATAGTAGGCTACCAATCATTGACCTGTATTTCCTTTGATCTGTAGACTTTGAATCATCATCTTTGTTTAACTTGCAACTGGTTTGCATGGGAGTGATAACTGGTTTGCAATCTTCCATTCTGAACCTCTTTAGCATTTCTCTGATATACTTGGTTTGAGAAATAAAAATTCTTTGGTGGCTTTGATGTATCTGAAGTCCCAGAAATAAGTATTGTTCTCCAAGTAATGACATTTCAAATTCATTATGCATATCTTTTGAAACTTTCTGGCTTAACCTGTCATCATGACTACCAAAAATAATATCATCACCATAAACTTCAATTGATAAAATACTATCTTGACTTACCTTGATGTAGAGGTTGTTGTATGCATTTCCTTTTCTAAACCCTGCCTACTGTAGATATTTATCAATTCTAGAGTACCATGCTCTAGGAGCCTGTGTTAGACCATACAAGGCCTTATATAATTTACACACATAATCTACATTCTCTGACAACTGAAATCTGTCTGGTTGTTCAATGTAGACTTCTTCTTCAAGTTCCCCATTCAGAAAATTTGATTTTACATCCATCTGATACACTTTAATATTATTGGAGCATGCATAAACTAAAAGGAATCGGATTTCTTCCATTCAGGAAACTGGTGAAAATGTCTCTTCAAAGTTGATTCCTTCAACCTATGCATATCCTTTATATACCAATCTAGATTTGTTCCTTGTAACGTGTCCATATTCATTCAATTTATTCCTATATGCCCACTTTGTGTCGATCACATTCTTATCCTTTGGTCTTGGAACCAATTCCCAAGTATCATTTTTCTCTATTTGATCAAATTCTTCATCTATGGTCTTATTCCAAAATTCATCCTTGCTGACCTCTTCAAAACAGGTTGGTTCACTCGTAGATGAGAGTGCTAGGTGAATTTGTTCTGGTGAACAGATTCTTCTTCTAGTCTCAACTCATGCATCGTTGTTTCCAATAATCTGATATGAAGGATGATTCTTTTGTACTCATCTACTAGGTGTATTTGGAGGCACTTGTTGAACTTGCTCTTCTTCTTCTGTCAGATATTCTTCATCTTCCCCTTCTACTTCCTTTTCATCTTTTGCTTCTTCTTCATAAAGTTGTTCCATTGATTCATTTTCTTCTTCCTTCAATTCTTGTCTACCTGTTTCATCAATTTTTACGTTGATGCTTTCCACAACTTTGTTCAATCTCAAGTTGTAACACTTGTATGCTTTCCTTGTACTTGAGTAACCAACAAGTACTCCTTTGTCCACATGAGAGTCAAACTTTCTCATTCTTCCATCTTCTCTTTTGATGTAGCATTTGCTCCCAAAAACTCTGAAGTGCTTCATATTTGTTGGTCTTCCTTTCCATAGCTCATAGGGAGTTTTGTCAGTGTTGTTTCTAAACATTACTCTGTTTGAATGTGAATTGTTGTATGCACTGCCTGTGTCCAAAAAATATCTGTCAATTTAGAATCCATTAGCATTGTTCGAGCCATTTCCTATATTGTCATGTTCTTTCTTTCAACAACTCCATTCTATTGAGGTGTCCTAGCAACGGAGAATTGTATTTTTATTCCATGACTGTTGCAGTAGTCCATAAATTCCTTTGAACTGAAATCTCCTCCATTATCAGATCTCAAGCATTTGATTTTTGAATCCATTTCATTTTCAACCATTTCCTTGTAGATCTTGAAGTTTTCAAAAGCTTATGACTTATCCTTGAGAAAGCAAACTACAATCATTCTTATATAATAATCAACTAAAAACATAAAGTATTTCTCACCTTTTAAACCATTTGTTGTAGTTGGTCCAACTAGATCAGTATGCACAATTTCCAGTGGTCTTGTCATTGAATATTCCTTTGATTTGAATGTGGTCTTTGTTTTCTTTTCTTGTTGACAATGCTTGCATAAAGTGTTGGTTGGTTTCGTGATATGAGGAATTTCTTTGACTACTTCTCTTTTGTTGACTTTGACAAGGTTATCAAAATGTATGTGACCCATTCTTCTGTTGCATAGCCAACTTTCATCTTCCTTTCCTAGACAACACTTTTAATTTCCAATTTCACTTAACACATATATGTTGTTTGAAGTTCTCATAGTTGTAGCAATCAATTTTCTTGAACCTTCTTTTCTTATCTCACACATTTGTGAATCGAAAGTAACTATATGACCTTGGTCACACATTTGACTCACACTTAGAATATTATGTTTCATATCTTCTACAAGTAGAACATTTTATGCCTTTGTATTCTTATTCCCAATTTTGACTGTACATTTTCCAATGATTTTAGTTGAATCATCATTTCCAAAGGAGACTGATCCATCTCTTTCCTTTCTTAAAGTAAGAAAATTGTCTCTATCACCTGTCATGTGTTTTGAACAGCCACTATCAACATACCAACCATGTTTCTTCTGCTTAGATTGTAGATCGAGTGTGAATTCTTCATTTCTATATTGATTATGCTTTCTTATCCATGTCCTTTTATGAGGTTCATGTCTGTGACTGTTGTTACTCTGTTGTGGTTCTCTGGGAGGGACTATCATTCTGCAATATTTGGCCATGTGTCCAAAGTTGTTACATTTGTAACATTCCATTTCAGTGCTCAAGGATTCAAACATGTTGTAACTTTTTCTCTGTGTTTCACTAGGCCTTCTTGGATAACCCTTTTGTGTATGACTTTCAAAGTTGTTTATGTTCCTGTTGTTAGCTCTGCAATTCACAGCTTTATGTCCAAAATTATTACATGCATAACATAAACCAAAAAAGATAGTTTGATACCTGGGAGTTGAAGATCTTCTAAAAGGAGGTACTCTTATGAATTCTTCTTCTTCCTGAGGCCTCTCTATCGGTTGGTGATTTTGAAATTTGAATCTTCTCAGTGGAGGAGTGTCCCTATAATCTTCCTTGTATATCTCCCTATCCCCTTTGATTTTTTTTGCATAGCATTTTGGATATGTTTCTTGTTATGTTGTTTTGGAGCTTGATCCATTTTCTATCTCATTGTATCCAAGTCTGGACTTGTCATGATGAGGTTTTTGACTGTTGATAATGTCATCCAAAACTTTTGAGTTGTTCTACATATATTTCTTTTGAAGATCCTTTCTTAATGTGACAGTCTCTACTTCCAAATTTCCAATGATCCTGTCTTTTTCTTCTAGTTGTTCTTTGAGTGTTTCTTCAATTCTTTTATCTTCTTATATTTGAACCTTCAAATTTTTTATCATTTGTTCTAGTTCTTGAGTGTCCTCTTTCTTGTCTAGTTCTGCTTGTAGTTTCTTGTTTTTCTTCTTTTCTCTTCTGATAACTTCCATGGCACACATCAATTATTCTCGGTAGTCAACTTTTGTCTCTTCATATTCTTCTTCGGCTTCTTCATATTCTTATTTGGAGTCTTCTTTATCAGAGTCTTCTACTGCCATGAATAGAAATCTTTATGTCTCACTGTCACTGACTTCATCTTCATCTGATGATGAGATGTCTTCTTTGGTGCATAATCTTTTCTTGAAAACTTTCTTTGTGGTTCTTTTTCATTTATATGTTTCTTTGTTACTTGAGTAACCTTCATCATTTCTCTTTTTCTTATGAGGACATTTGTTAGAAAAATGACCAATACCATCACAATTAAAACAAATCAAAGGAATTTTACCTCTATACCTGTCGTTGGTTCCCTTATTCAATCTTTTGACAAAGTTGGCCACTTCTTCATCATCTTCCGAGACATCACTATTGTTGCTAAGTTATTTTTCTTTTTGCTTTGACTTTTTTGATGCTTTGAAGGTTGCTTCTTTTGTATCTGGATTTTCCTATTCAGTTCTCATTTCATATGCTATGAATATTCCATGTAATTCGTCCATGCTTATTGAGTTCAGATCTGCTCTTTCTTCTAGTGATGATATCTTAGGGTCAAATCTCATAGGAAGAGATCTTAGTACCTTTTTAACAATTACAGATTCTTCGATTTCTTCTCTCAATCATATGATTGCATTTATTGTTTCATCAACTCGTAAAAAGTAAGATGCAATATTCTCATTTTCCTTCATATTAAGTTGTTTGAACTGACCTCTGTAAGTTTGAAGCTTTGTTGCTTTGACTTTTGAATCTCCTTCATAAATATTTCAAAGCTTGTCCCAAATCTCTTTAGAGGATTTACCATGTGCAACTTTGGTGAATATCGTTTCACTAAGACCATTCAAAAGTCAATTCGTGGCTTTGGAATTATTTTGACCGAGTATCGGTGCTTTGCCATTTGTTGGCGAAACTATTGGTACTATGTATCCATCTACAATTGATTGTCAAATTTCAAATCCCTATGCCTATATATATGTCTTCATCCTTATGCTCCAAAATGCATACTTGTATCCATCAAACTGTGGTATTCCATTTTTATACAAGTTGTTTATCTCCATGATCTTTCTTTCAGTGGTTAAACTGATTTCTGAAGGAACCCGCTCTGATACCAATTGTTGGATTACTGAGAGGGGGGTGAATCAATAATATTGAAATATAATCCTTTTTAACCATATAATGCAAGTGTTATATCAGTGTAGCATTATCATCCAATAATTGCAGAGTAAATAAACAATGAACAAATGAGCAATCATACACACACATAGTACACCAGTGTTTTTACGTGGAAACCTAAAGTGGGAGAAAACCATGGAATTTTTTTTCTTATTTGTCTTGAAGAATTACATTCATTGGAAGCACCAACTTCCTTTGGTTTCCAGCTGCAACTAGAAGGAGGCTCCAACCCCTTAGTTTTTCAGGCTACAACATGAGGGAAGCTCCAACTCCCCAATTCTCTGGCTACAACCAGAAGGAGGCTACAAACCCCTAACTTCTCCGACTACAATCGGAAGGTGGCTACAACCACCTGTCCTTGCCCCATCCAACCGCCCTGAAATATAAATGTCAAATGTAGACAACCTGTCATTGTCACTGAATAAACCATTGCCATTGTCAATGTCAATGTCAACCTGTAACAACATGTACCAATCAACCTACACCACACAACCTGTACCAATAACTTGAACCAACATGTACCATGCATCAACCTTGACTCATCAAGATGTACCAACATCATCAACTATTCACCTAATGTATGTGTCAACTCATCAACTATACACCTCATGTATGAGCCAACTCATCAACTACTTGTCTCAACCATGTACCCAACATGTACCTCAACCATATACCAAAGACATGCACCAATATAACCATCAAAAGTTATCTAACAATTCATCACTCTATCCATAAAACAGATACCATAAACCCTTACATCAAACCATGTGTTACAACCTCACTATTATGTAGCCTCAAGCTAAACCAACAACTTCAGCAACACATCACAACCAAAAGACCAATACACATATGCCAAATACCAACAGTATACCTCAACAAATCTAATATATGCAGCAATACTGGACATCCAATACCATCTCAAGAGATAAACCCTAGCTCACAAAACATACATCAAACAAGATGTGCCATATCTCTCATAAATAGACCCAACCATGTTGTTGCCGCAATTTTTTTGTTGCGATTTTTCTGCCACACTTTTTCTGTTGTGATTTTTCTGCCGCACTTTTTCTTCCGCGATTTTTCTACTGCACTTTTTCTGCCACAATTTTTCTGTCACACTTTTTCTGCTGCACTTTTTCTACCGCGATTTTTCTGCCATACTTTTTCTGCTGAAAATTTTCTCTATCAATAATACCTGCCCAAATAACCTTTCACAAAAATAGATATTCAAGTGTGATTAAATGAGAGATATTTGCCTCTTATTTATACTTTCATGTAGCATTACACTTTCCTTATTTTAGGGAGTTATACATTTACTTTATTATTTAAATAAAAAAAATTGCAAACACTTGACTTTTGGGGGGCTTCTATATGACTCATGAGGGTTCTTCAACTCCATATGGCCATAAATCTCTAACCGTGAGGAGTTATGTGACGTTCCAAATACCACCAAAAATGGCATGACAAGCACTATCCGTATAGGATAGTTTCACCGAAAAATTCACTAACCTTCATCTCATTATTCCGCAATTAAGCATGGGTTCTATAACCATACTTCTAGGATAACTCAATCTGCAAAGCGTCTTCCTATGAGGGATTTTACCATAAGGAGACCACTTTGGAGTTCATCCATTTGTACCTCTTATCAACCATGACAAGACAATATTGAGTCATCTTTACATCAAACAAACTTGGTTCCATTACCCAAACCTTTGTGCTACCGAGATTTCTTCAAGGGTTGACATCAATGACAATCAACCTTAATCAACATGTAGTATTGTAGCTCTTGTATTATATTCAATTAATCTTGAATCCCTTGTCTAATGATCGTAACTCTTGCTCGATGTATTTATTCTAATAATTAGCCTTGATATAGATCAGTGTAGGTTGTTAACGAAAAAAATTGTATGTATGTCAGTCTAACCATCCTGATGCTTGGATATTAATTATCTGCAACTTGTATATAAAACATTGAAAAAGAGTCGACAATACTTGTGTGAACATTAATTTTTTCTTTTCTTTTCTTGTGTGTTTTTTCTTTATATTTTTCTTAGAGCACAAGTGTCATTGTTGGTTTTCACCAATGCTCTACCTCGCAGTGCCTCAGGGAGGTTTTCATCATGAGGATATATTATTGTTTTTATTTCTACAGATCTAGACTTGCCTCAAGAGAGGTTTTCAAGTCAAGACGTGTCCTAGATGCCTGAAAGGAGGTTTTCATCACTGGAATTTTTATTTTATTTTCCCTTCTTCTATTGTTTCTCTTAATACAAAGTTTTTGGTTCTAATATTCTTCCTATGATTAGAAAAATTGGGAAATAATTGTGTTTTTTCATCTCCTTTCTCTATCCATATAGCCATACTTTTTATCCTCCATTCAACTCCCCTCCACTCCAGTAACTTCTATTTTTTTTTATTTCAAAACTCTTAAGTCTTTCTTTTTCTTCCTCAAAGAAAAAATCTTATGTATTCTTCTCATACATTTTTTCTACCTTGGCTTCCACCTACTTTAAGTTTTTATTATTATTTTTAGAATTTTAGAGGCCCAATTTTAGGCTACCACCTTAACCCTTTTTTATGGCATCTACAAATTAAAAGCTTCTAGTATCCCTAGTTTATACATCAAAATTGACCCACTACTCTCTTGCTATGTTTACACATTCCTCACCCTCTAACCAATAGGAATTGAATTTGAAAGGGCTAGAGAGATTTTATTATTGCTTATATAATTGTAAAATGATAGGTAAATGATTGAATCCACCTCACATTACACCCAAATTATGATCCTTTGCATTTCCATTAATAAATTTTCATGGACTAAGAGCATATCAAGTCTTTTGGAGACTATTTCCTCTCCCAATTTAGTGTTTCTCCAAGTGGGGACAATCTTGATGGGTTCTACATCCACTAGCGCTACTTCCTCTACCTTGTGGCTAAAAAATATGTTAGATTATATGTTGATGTTGTGGCCCCCCAAACATCATATTTATGAAGAGTAAAATTTAGATCACCCCTACTATCACCCTCTTGTTCATTAAAAAATCCTACTTGAATAAGTCTTCCCATAAATATTTCCTTTCCTCATACGATTAATAGCAACTAATCACAGTAGATTTATACCCCAACTCTTATACATTTAATTACATGTAGATTATTGATACAAGCAAGGAAGAGTTTAGTAATGTTACAATATTTAAAAACTTAGGAGTTAGTTAAGATCAACTTGGTGTAATGTGTCGTTAGGTTAAAGTGTGTTTCTTTAGTATGCATCAGTATGCATTTGTAATCTGATGGTCATGATATGTTCCCAACATAGAGTGATCCAACAAATCATATTATCCTCGATCTTAATGGCTATATTGATCTATGGCTTAACACTTGATTGGTCCATGATATTTATTTAAAGAGAATGGAGGTTCATTTTTCAATGATTGATTATGAGAAACTCTCTGTAATATATTTTCTTTTGCATTAATAAATTACCTCAAGTGGTTGTGTTGGTTGAGGCCGTGGATTTTCCCCCACAAGAGTTTTACCATGTAAAAACATCAGTGTTTTGATCTTTGATCTGATTGTGTGAATGGTTACTGAAGGTGTTCATCCTCTATTCAAATACCTATGTTTTTTAACATGGTATCAAAGCGCATTTGAAGACCCACTCCTATTGTAGATCAAGATTTTGAATATGTGTTGTTGCATCTCTGGTTTCTACATTTGGGGGCTAATGGGACTATTACATTGTGTTTGTAGTGCTTGTTTCAATTAAGAACACTTTTTGTTTCACTCCAAAAGGTTTATGTTTTCCCAATATACATCCATTTTAGTCAGATCTGGAGGTATAAAGCCTGAATTTACCCTTTTTAAATTTTTATTACAGAGATAATATTTCAATTTTTTGGTTTTGTTTCCAAGTTGCTACTCTTCCAGTCTACTTACGCTCTTTTCCCTGTGCTTTGTGCGATCTTGGAAAATCATAAACAGAGTGGAAAGTGTTTTCTTCTTTGCGTATGCTCTTCATCATGTGCTCTATGTGATCTCGGTAAATCAGAAATAGATAGAAAACTTGCATTTTTTGGGTAATCTAACCGAGATATAACACCTTGTTGTTGTCGATAAATGATTTTTTTGTGGTGTATGAGTACATGAAAAAAGTTTTTATTGACCACGCACTCCAAGGTCGTCTTCCACAACAGCAACAACACCCCCAATCCTCCTTAAGATTATATTATGTTTTTCACTATCTCACTTGGTTAAAAGTTGTTTTATTAAGTAAGAGATCTTGAGTTCGGGTCTCTTTTTTGTTACTTTTTTTTTTTAAAGTTCATGCATTCATTATAAAGTGCATTTCACTTAATTATAAAAGTGAATCACTATTAAATAGCTTGAATATTTTATTTTAATTTATTTGTTTTACATGCAACTTTCATTTATAAAGTAACTTCATTGTAAAAGTGATTCTCATTTGTTCTATAAAAGTGGGTCACTTCATAAGTAATTTATTTAAAGTGAGCTTATAGAAAAAGTTAGATAAGGAGGAGCATCACCACGCGGACCAACTTCTACTTTTCGCGTGGCTCTTCAGTTACTGTTTATGCATTTTTTCAAAAGGGCATAACTTTCACATCCGAAGTCCATTTTCAGTGTCGTTTTTTTTTTAAACATCCTGTTTTTTCGAGAGATTTCCATCTAGAGAATTAGTTATAGATTTTAAATCCATATTCTTTGCATATTTTAATATGGCTTCTCTCAGTGATATTTTTCTTACCATTTCCAACTACTTCTTATGGAAATCCCATATGGAGGATCTATTGAGAAGTAAATGATTGTACCAGATTACCTTGGGAACAGAATAAGCCCCCTCTGACGGTGAAAAGAAATTCAAATGGGATAATAAGAATGGCGATGCATGTGGACTAATCGAAATGTCTAACTCTTTTTATCTAAGGTTTCACCTTCAAGGAACTGATGGCCCCGATAAATCTTGAGAAAAGATTGAAGCTGTGTTTGGTAAGCACAGTATTATTAGAGCCCACTAGTTGGAAAACCAGTTAATGACTTTAAGTCTAAATAATTTTCCTTTCATTTAATATTACTTATCTATGTTCAAAACACTTAGAATTTTGTGTATAGACTACAAAGTAGATATGAAGGAATATCGATGCATATATGTTATTCTTGCTAAACTTGGTAGTGTGATTTATGTCTTTGTATCTAACTTTTATGCCACCATACAATATCTAGGGAGTTCTTATAAATAACCCTCTATTGAGTCCTTTTGTGATTCTCTGATTCGAGATAAAGATAATCGTGTGCAAATTGGATTGATTAGCAGTGCAGGTACATCCAACAAAGCCTTAGTACTCTAGCAGAAAGATAAATCCAATAATCCCAAGAAGCAACATCCTCGCCACAATAACAATAAAAACGAGGGTCGCAAACCCTCTCCAACAACTTCTTCTCCTAATGGTGACAAAGGAGAAACATCCAAATGTAAGAAGACTAACAAACATTGCAAATTTTGTGGGAAATGTGGTCATGTGGAGTCTAAATGTTTTAAAAATATGGAAGCCTTAGAAGCAACAATGAAGAAGCACAAGATCAATATTGATTCTTCTTCTTCTTCTTCTTCTTCTTCTTCTTATAGACATGTAATTTCTACTTCTGGTTTCTCCTTCAATGCAACTTATACTTCTTCTTCTTATGAGTGGCTTATTGATTCTGGAGAATCTCATTATACGACTAAGGATAAAGCTATATTTCCTGTTGTAAATGAATGTAACACCAAGAAAACATTTGTTGGCGATGATGGATCTCTTAGTGTCGTAGGGTCTAAAATAGTTCAGGTAGATAATGGTCATTTCAATAATGTATTATTTGTTCCAAGATTTCCTACAACTTTCTATCAGTGTATCAGATCACTCATTCAGGTGAAGGTAAAACTATAGAGTTTTCACCTCACCAAGTTGTAATCAAAGATTGAAAAGATCTTAAGCATGTCCTAGAAACTAGAATTATTGATGATATTACCAGGATGTACAAGTTTGACAACTTTGGTTCATCATATTAAAATCAATTTTTGTTGCTCATAAAGATGACTTGAGCAAACTATGGCATGAGCAGTTTGGTCATCTAAATTATCGCTCATTGTAGAAACTATTTAATCAACACATGGTGATTGATATTCCTCTCATTTGTTGCAAAGATGGTGTTTGTGTCATTTTTGTTCTCAACAAACATCATTGGGACAATTTTGACAAACATGCCTCTTGGCACGCCTCGGCCCCTTTGCAACTTGTTCACGGTGATTTGTGTGGTATGATTTCTTCTCCTTCTTTCTCTAGGTGCAAGTATTTCTTAAGTTTCATTAATGACTTCTCCAAACACAGTTGGGTTTACTTCTTAAAACTTAAGAGAGAAGTTTTTGACAAGTTTTTGGCTTACAAGGCCTTTATAGAAAAACAGTATGGACATCAACTTTAAATTTTAAGAACATATAATGGAGGAGAATACGTGAACAATAAATTTACAAGATACTTCACTATGCAGGGCATTCATATGCAACATATTGTTCCATATACACCATAGAAAAATGGTGTTGTTGAGAGAAAGAATCGCACATTAAAATAAATGGCTAATTGTATGATCCAATATAAAGGATTAAGTCTTCATTATTGGGAAGAAGCCATCAACTGTGCAAATTACATAGTAAATCGCACTCCCACAAAAGCTTTAAAAGATATAAAACTGGAAGAAGAATGGAATAAAATTAAGCTATATGTAAGCCACTTATGTGCATTTGGCAGTGTAACATGGGCTCACATTCCCGATGAGAAAAAGGAAATATTTATATCCTAAAAGTGACAAGTGCATTTTTGTTGGATATTTTGAATATTTCAAAGGTTACAAACTTCTTCAACCTCATTCCAATGAAATTATTATTAAAAAAGATGTTAAATTTGATGAAAATATCTTTGTTTACGAGCCTAATTTGGCATTTGTGCCATCTTAGGCATGTGAACCATCTTTGAAATTTGTGTCATCTTCTATTCCTATTCTGGTTTCTTCTTCTTTGGATGATGACAGTGAAAATGAAAATCCACCTATGTCTGCTCACCTTCCTCTAAATGAGTCCATTGAACATGAACTTGCACCAACATCGTCACTTTGAATATGGGTTTTTTCAACATGAGAAGAAGTTGTTGATCTTATTGGTTATCCTTCAGATCAACGTCAAACTTGTTCAAATTTCCAGCTAGCCTCTTCTCTTTTGGCTCAATTTTTCATAGACTCGTGATCCGGAAACATTTGCAGAAGCTCTGTGTCATCTAAATTGGGACACAACAATGAATGAAGAGTATCTCTCTTTAATGGTGAATGATACTTGGGATCTTGTACCTCTTCTGAAAGGAATAAAAATTTTCTAATGTAAATGGGTGTACAGAACTAAGTATGCATCATATAAAAGTGGTTAAAGACACAAGGCTTGGTTATTTTCCAAAAGGTTCTCTCAAGCTGAAGGCATTGACTATAGTGAAACTTTTTCCCCTATAGCCAAAATGAATTCCATCTACCTTGTTCTAGCCCTTGCTGCCTCACATAAATGGGAGGTTCATCATATGGATGTTAAATACGTCTTCTTGCATGGGGATTTGCAAGAAGAAATATACATGGAACAACCTCTTGGTTATGTCTGGAATGAATCCAACCTTGTTTTTTGCCTTAAGAAATATCTTTATGGTGTTAAGCAAGCTCCTCGAGCTTGGTATGCCAAAATGGACAGCTCTCTTTTGAATCCATCTTTTCTAGATGTCATTTTGATCCTAATGTATATACCAAGAAAGTAGGAAACCATATCATAATACTTTTTCTTTATGTTGATGACCTTATCCTCACTGGTAATGACCCTAAACTTTTAACCCATGTGAAATCTAGCCTTAAAAAGAATTTTGAAATGACAAACTTAGGATTTTTGCATTATTTCCTTGGCCCACAAGTATTGCAAACCAGGGAATGAATCTATCTTTCCCAGTCTAATTATGCTTGTGACCTTCTTCACCGCTTTCACATGGATGATTCTAAATCATCCCATTCTCCCTTCCAGTCTAGAGTCAAACTCGATGCCACTTGTAATTCTACCAAAGTTGATGCCACCTTGCATCGTTAGTTAGTTGGTAGCCTCTTATATTTGTCTCATACTCATCCTAAAATTTCCTTTGTTGTTAATATTGTTGACCAATGCAAGAAAACACCCCATGAAAGCCATTGGAAAGTAGCTAAAAGGACACTCTGGTATGTCTGAGGTATAGTTTATTTTAGGATATAATACAGTTTAGGGGGGGACTCCCTTGTTGGTTGGTTTCAATTATTCAGATTGGGTTAACGACGCTAATGATTGGAAGTCTACTGCAGGGTATGTTTTCAACCTTGGTTGAGGACCTGTAACTTTGGATTGTAAGGAACAACGGGATATTTCCCTTTCTTCAGTAGAATCAAAGTAACAAGCAAGAACTAATGCAATCTAATAAGCCTTATGGTTCTTATAGATCCTTTCAAAGTTTGGATTCCAGTAGCAGGATCTGAGCACCCTCTGGTGAAACAATAATAATTTCATCGAGCTTTCCAAAGATCCAATTCAACATCAGCGTAGAAAACACATCAAGGTAAACATGCACTTCATAAAAAAGCACATTCATGATCTAGTTATTGAAGTTCTCTATTTCCCTATAGAAGATCAAGTTGCATACATTTTCACAAATTCTCTTATAGAAGCGAAGTTTTCCAAACTTCGATGCATGTTAGGAGTTCAAGAAGTTTTCATTAAGGGGGGCTAGGCTATAATTCCTCCTTCCTTATCCTATTCTGTCACCTTTGTAAATCCTTCAATCCTATCACAAGTTGTTCTTAATGGGGGATGTTAGGATATTTAGACACTTAGGAGTTAGTTAAGATGAAATTGATCTAATGTGCATTAGGTTAAAGTGTGTTTCTTTAGTATGCATTAGTATGAATTTTTAATTTGGTGGTCATGATATGTTTGTTGGATTACTGAGAGGGGGGGTGAATCAATAATAGCGTAATTAGAATCCTTTTTCTCCAAATAATCCAAGTGTTATATCAATGTAGAATTATTATCCAATAATGAGAAATAAGAAATGAACAATCACACACATACACAGTACACCAGTGTTTTATGTGGAAACCAAAATCAGGAGAAAACCACCGAATGATTTTTCTTATATGTCTTGAAGAATTACATTCATTGGAAGCACCAACTTCCTTTGTTTTCCAGTTGCAACTGGAAGGAGGCTCCAACCCCCTAGTTTCTCAGGCTACAACCTAAGGGAAGCTCCAACTCCCCAATTCTCTGGCTACAACCAGAAGGAGGCTACAACCTCCTAAGTTCTCCGGCTACAACCGGAAGGTGGCTACAACCACCTATCCTTTCCCCGTCCAACCGTCCTAAAGTAGAAGTAGATTGATGGAACCATTGTCACACTATCACTGTGAGATATATCGTTGTAAACTTGTACCAATAAACCTGAACCATGCATCAACCTGTACCTCAAACTGTAATCAACATGTACCTCAACCTATAATCAACCTATACCATAAACAAGTGCATCAACCATGCACCAACCTGTACCATAAACAAGTGCATCAACCATGCACCAACCTGTACCAAACAACCTGTAATCAACTTGTATCATAAAAAAGTGCAACCAAACATGTTCCAAGTATGTACCAATCATGTGTCAACTACTCATCAACTATGACTAATCAATATGTACCAACATCATCAATTGTACACCTCATGTATGTGCCAACTCATCAACTACTTGTCTCAACCATGTACCCAACTTGTACCTCAACCAAAATCCCTCATCAATCTCATCATCAAAATATGATTTATAACTCTATAATAGACATGGTGTATATGATCAGATACCTACAAACCTTCCTTAGCTTTAAACAACAAGAGACTAGCATTTACATCAAACTTTTCTTTAGTCTCACATGACTAGTTTTGGATTAGTCAACAACCCTGACTTGAAATAATCATAACTTTGTACCTATAATGAATAAATATTTGAAACTGATATACAATGTTCTTCAATGTGTTTTATGCAATTCCTCCAGGTGTTACTACTTGGAACCTCTCATAAAATTAGTTATAGCAAAAATGGAATACCTTGTTGAATTATGGCTTATTCTAAAGAGTGGCCTTGTAGAGCATGCCCGAACGGAATATTTGTTGAATCGATCTGAAACTGTTACATGGCATACTACAAATTGTACTCTAACCAACAAATTTGTTCTTACTGCATTTGGATTTTTTATGAAGAAGTTATGACACTTTTACCTAAAACACGTTAGAAAGCATCATCAAAAGAATTTATCCTTCCTTGAATTCTAGCCTTCTTTTCTTCACCTTCCCTCAGAAATTCAGCTTAGATATCCTTTGGTTACCTCAGACACCTATAGGTATTCAATATTCTCAAGTGTGATTTAAATAAGAGAGACTTGCCTCTTATTTATACTCTCCAAGTAGCTTCCTTAAAAACATATTCTAGGTCACTTTGCCGACTTTCTTTATTTTAGGGTTAACCCACTTCTAATTTCTCCATTAAATTTATTATTTAAATAATTGATTTTGTATTCACTTTGAATTATAGTGCACTCATCACTTCACTTTATTATTTACCTTTAAAAACTCTTAAACCACTTTAACTACTTTGACCTTTTGGGGCTTCTAGATGACATATGAGGGTCCTCCAACTTCGCAAGGCCATAACTCTCAAACCGTGAGGAGTTATGTGACGTTCCACATACCACCAGAAATGAAATGACATGTAATATCCATATATAATAGTATTACCTGAAAATATATCAAAACTCATATCGTTATCCATCAAACAAACTTGGTTCCATTACCCAAACCTGGGTTCTCCAACTTCTCATGGCCATAACTCTCTAACCGTGAGGAGTTATGTGACGTTCCACATACCACTGGAAATGGAATGACAAGAATTATCCATCTAAGATAGTTTCACTGACAAATTCATTGGCCTTCATCTCATTATTCCATAAATAAGCATGGGTTATCTAACCATACTTCTAAGATAACTCAATCTGCAAAGCGTCTTCCCGTGAGGGCTTTCACCATAATGGGACCACTTTGGAGTTCATTTGTTTCTACTTATTATCAACCATGACAAGACAATAACGATTCATATTTACATCAAACAATCTTGGGTCCATTACCCAACCTTTGTGCTACGGGGCTTTCTTCAAGGGCTGACATCAATGACAACCAACCTTAATCAACAATATCCCCCTTTGGCATTGATGGAAACACTCTGATGAAATATTTAAATCATATCACTCATGCTCCCCCTAGAACCATGCGTCTTTCCTCTATATCTGATAAATTTTCTCCCCCTGGAACCATGCCTCTGTCCTCTACATCTGATAAATCTCTCCCCCTGGAACCATGCCTTTGTCCTCTACCTCTGTCCTCTGCATCTGATAAATCTCTCCCCCTGGAACCATGCCTTTGTCCTCTACCTATGTCCTATGCATCTGATAAATATCCTCTCCTTTGTCATCAATGGAAAAGGTATCTTTCTATCCGGGGTTTCTCCCCCTGACTGAACTGTCCTCTTATGGTGCTTCCTCGTATAAATCTAAGACATATAAGATAAGCATTCAAAAAGAATTCATTTTGGAGTAGAAATAACTCCAAGTCTCTGGTGAAGATATTCAAAGGATTCCCGTGGAAGTGGTTTTGTGAAGAAGTCTGCCACTTGTACTTTTGTGCCCACATACTCAACTATGATGTTCTTTTCTGAAACCTTCTCCTGTAGAAAGTGATACTTGATTGGAATGTGCTTCGTCTTAGAGTGCATCACTGGGTTCTTCGATATATTGATGGCGCTTGTATTATCATAATAGATTGGAATGGACTCATCATACTCAACTTATATATCTGTCAGAGTTTGTTTCATCCAAAGAACATGTGTACAACATGATGTTGCTGCAATATACTCTACCTCGGCTGTAGATAAAAATACTGATGATTGTTTCTTACTTATCCATGATACTAAACACTCACCCAAGTAGAACGTTGCTCCAGTGGTGCTTCATCAGTCATCAATACAACCTGCCCAATCTTCATCTGTGTAAGCAATAAGTGATAGATCCTTTCCTTTTGGATACCATAATCCAAACTCTTGTGTTCCTTTGAGATATATGAAAATCCTCTTCACTGCTAACACATGTGACTCCTTTGGTGCTACTTAAAATTGTGCCACATGTCCAACTGCCTGCATTATATATGGTCTAGATGTTGTCACAAATAGTAGGCTGCCAATGATTGACCTGTATTGCCTCTGATCGCTAGACTTCAAATCATCATCTTTTCTCAACTTGCAATTGGTTTGCATGGGAGTGATAACTGGTTTGCAATCTTCCATTCCGAACCTCTTTAGCATTTCTCTGATATACTTGATTTGAAAAATAAATATTCCTTGGTTGCTTTGACCTATCTGAAGTCCCAAAAATAAGGATAGTTCTCCAAGTAACGACATTTCAAATTCATTATGCATATCTTTTGCAAATTTCTGGCTTAACGTGTCATCATCACTACAAAAAATAATATCATCAACATAAACTTCAATTAATAAAATATTACCTTCGCTTACCTTGATGTAGAGGTTGTTGTCTGCACTTCCTTTTCTGAACCCTGCTTATTGCAGATACTTATCCAGTGTAGAGTACCATGCTATGGGATCCTGTTTTAGACCACACAAGGCCTTCTTTAATTTACACACATAATTTGCATTCTCTGACAACTTAAATCCTTCCAGTTGTTCAATGTAGACTTCTTCTTCAAGTTCCCCATTCAGAAAAGATGATTTTACGTCCATCTGATATACTTTAAGATTTTTGGAGCATGCATAGGCTAAAAGCAACTGGATTGCCTCCATTCTGGCAACTGGGGAAAATGTCTCTTCAAAGTCGATTCCTTCAATCTGTGCATATTATTTACATATCAATATAGCTTTGTTCCTTGTAACTTGTCCATTTTCATTTAATTTATTCCTGAAAACCCATTTTCTGTCAATCACATTCTTATTATTTGGTCTTGGAACCCAAGTGTCATTTTTCTCTATTTGATCCAACTCTTCATTCATGGCCTTATTCCAAAATGCATCCTTGTTGGCTTCTTCAAAACAGTTTGGTTCGATTGTAGATAAGAGTGCTAGGTGTGTTTGTTCTAGTGAATGGATTTTTCTTCTAGTCTCAACTCCTGCATCTTTGTTTCCAATAATCTGATATGAAGGATGGTTCTTCTGTACTCGTTTTCTAGGTGTATTTGGAGATACTTGTTGAACTTGCTCTTCTATTTCTATCGGATTCTCTTCATCTTCCTCTTCTACTTCATCTTCTGCTTCTTCTTCTTCGAAAAGTTGTTCCATTGATTTTTTTTCTTCTTCCTTTGATTATGGTCTGCCTGTTTCATCAATTGTTACGTTTATGCTTTCCACAACTTTGTTCAATCGTAGATTGTAACACTTGTATGCTTTCCTTGTACTTGAGTAACCAACAAGTACTCCTTTGTCCACACGAGAGTCAAACTTTCCCATTCTTCCATCTTACACGTGAGTCAAACTTTCCCATTCTTCCATCTTCTCTTTTGATGTAGCATTTGTTTCCAAAAACTCAGAAGTGCTTTGCATTTGTTGGTCTTCCTTCCATAGCTTGTAGGATTTTTATCGTTGTTGTTTCAGCATTACTCTATTTTTGAATGTGAATTATTGTATGCAATTCCTGTGTCCAAAAAATATCTCACAATTTGGAATCCATTAGCATCGTTTCGGTGCCATCATAATGTCCAGCTTCTTTCTTTCAACAACTCCATTATGTTGAGATGTCTCAAAGAACTGAGAATTGTCTTTTATTCCATGATTATTGCAGCAGTCCATAAATTCCTCTGAAGTAAAATCTCCTCCATTACTAGATATCAAGCATTTCATGGATTCTTTTGAATCGCCTCATTTTCAACCATTTTGTAGATCTTGAAGTTTTCAAAAGTTTCCTAATTTGTTCTCAGGAAATCAACCGCAAATATTCTGTATAATCATCAACTAATAACATAAAAGTATCTCGGCCTTTTTAATCCTTTTGTTGTGTTGGTCCAACTAGATCAAGTTGTGCACAATTCCAAGTGGTTTTGTTGTTGAATACCCTTTGATTAACATGGTCTTTGTTTGCTTTCTGTTAACAATGCTTGCATAAAGTGTTGGTTGGTTTTCATGGACTGGGAATTTCTCTAACTACTTCTCTCTTTGTTGACTTTGACAAGCAAGTTATCAAAATGCATGTGACCCATTCTTTTGTGCCATGGCCAACTTTCATCTTCCTTTCCTGGGACAACACTTTTCATTTCCAATTTCACTTAACACATATATGTTGTTTCAATTTCTTGGTACCGTATCTGCAGCTGTACCGACCAATTTCCCTGAACCTTCTCTTCTTATCTCACACTTTTGTGAATCGAAAGTAACTTTATGACCTTGGTCACACATTTGACTCACACTTAGAAGATTATGTTTCATATCTTCTACCAGTAGAACATTTTATGCCTTTTTATTCTTGTTCCCAATTCAGATTGTGCCTTCTCCAAAGATATTGGTTGAATTATCATTTCCGAAGGAGACTGATCCATTTCTTTCCATTTGCAATGTAAGAAATTTTTCTCTATCACCTGTCATGTGTTTTGAACACCCACTGTCAACCTACCAACTGTGTTTCTTCTGCTTAGCTTGTAGAGTGACTATGCATTCTTCATTGCTATACCGATCTTTCTTTCTTATCCATGTCGTTTTCTGAGGTTCTTGTCTCTGACTATTGTTATTTTGTTGAAGTTCTTTAGGAGGGACTGTCATTCTATAATTTTTGGCCACGTGTCCAAAATTGTTACATTTGTAACATTCCACTTCAGTGCTCAAAGATTCAAACCTGTTGTAACTTCTTCTTTGTGTTTCACTATGTCTTCTTGAGTAACCCCTTTGTGTATGACTCTCAAAGTTGTTATTGTTCCTGTTGTTAACTCTATAATTCACAACTTTATGTCCAAAATTATTACATGCATAACATAAACCAAAAAATATAGTTTGATACCTCGGAGTTGAAGATCTTCCGAAAGAAGGTGCTCTTATGAATCATTCTTCTTCTTGAGGCCTATTTGTCTGTTGTTGATTCTAAAATGTTAATATTCTCGGTGGAGGAGTGTCCCTATAATCTTCCTTGTATATCTTCCTATCCCCTTTGATTGTTTTTGCATAGCTTTTTGGATTTTTTCCTTGCTCTGTTGTTTTGGAGCTTGGTACCTTTTTTGTCTAATTGTATCCAAGTTCATACCTTTCAAGATGAGATTTTTGACTGTTGATAATGTCATCCAGAACTTTTGAGCTATTCTGCATATTTTTCTTTTGAATATCCTTTCTTAGTGTGACAATCTTTTCTTCCAAGTTTTCAATGATCTTGTCTTTTTCTTCTAGTTGTTCTTTGAGTGCTTCTTCAATTCTTTTATCTTCTTCTATTTGAACCTTCAATCTTGTGATCATTTGTTCTAGTTCTTGAGTGTCCTTTTTCTTGTCTCGTTATGCTTGTAGTTTCTTTTTTTCTTCTTTTCTCTTCTGATAACTTCTATGGCACACATTAATTCTTCTCGATATTCCACTTCTGCCTCTTCAATTTCGTCTTTGACTTCTTCATATCCTTCTTCGGATTCTTCATATTCTTTTTCGGAGTCTTCTTTGTCAAAATCTTTTACTGCCACAAATAGAACTATTCCTGTCTCACTGTCACTGATTTCATCTTCATCTGATAATGAGATGTCTTCTTTGATGCATAAGCTTTTCTTGAAATCTTTCTTTGTAGTTATTTTGCCTTTATATGTGTGTTTTCCTTTTGAGTAACCTTCATCATTTCTCTTTTTCTTATGAGGAAATTTGTTAGTAAAATTACCAATACCATCACAATTAAAACAAATTAAAGGAATATTACCTCTATACCTACCATTGGTTCCCTTGTTCAGTCTTTTGACGAAGTTGGCCACTTCTTCATCATCTTATGAGATGTAGTTGTTGTTGTTATATTCTTCTTGTTCCTTTTTCTTTTGCTTTGATATTTTGGATGCTTTGAAGGCTACTTCTTTTACATATGGATTTTCCTGTTTAGTTCTCATTTCGTATGCTATGAAGATTCTATGCAGTTCGTCCATGCTCATTGAGTTCAGATCCTATCGTTCTTCTAGTGTTGATATCTTAGGGTTGAATCTCATAGGAAGAGATCTTAGTACCTTTTGAACAATTACAGATTCTTCGATTTCTTCTCCCAAACCTATGATTGCATTCATTGTTTCGTCAACACTTAAGAAGTAGGCTACAATATTCTCATCTTCCTTCATTTGTAGTTGTTCGAACTGGCCTCTGTAAGTTTGATTTTTTGCTGCTTTGACTTTTGTATCTCCTTCATAAATATTTCAACGCTTGTCCCAAATATCTTTAGCGGATTTACAATGTGAAACTTTGGTGAATATCGTTTCACTGAGACCATTCAAAAGTGCATTTGTAGATTTGCAATTATTCTGGCCAAGTTTCATTGCTTTGTCATTTGTTGGTGGAACTGCTGGTATTATGTATCCATCTACAATTGATTGTCAAATTTCAAACCCATGTCCTTGTATATATGTCTTCATCTTTATGCTTCAAAAAGCATACTTTTGTCCATCAAAGTGTGGTATTCCATTTTTATATGAGTTGGTACTCTCCATGATCTACCTTTCAGTGGTTAAACTGATTTTTTAAGGAACCTACTCTGATACCAATTGTTGGATTACTGAGAGGGGGGGTGAATCAATAATAGCATAATTATAATCATTTTTCTCCAAATAATCCAAGTGTTATATAAATGTAGAATTATTATCCAATAATGAGCAATAAGAAATGAACAATCACACACATACACAGTACACCAATGTTTTACATGGAAACCCAAATCGGGAGAAAACCACGGAATGTTTTTTCTTATATGTCTTGAAGAATTACATTCATTGGAAGCACCAACTTCCTTTGTTTTACAGCTGCAACTAGAAGGAGGCTCCAACCCCTAGTTTCTCAGGCTACAACCTGAGGGAAGTTCCAACTCCCCAATTCTATGGCTATAACCAGAAGGAGGCTACAACCCCGTAAGTTCTTTGGCTACAACCACTTGTCCTTGCCCCGTCCAACCACTCTAAAGTAGAATTAGATTGATGGAACCACTGTCACACTATCACTATGAGATATACCACTATAAGCCTGTACCAATAAACCTGAACCATGCATCAACCATGCATCAACCATGCATCAACCTATACCTCAACCTTTAATCAACATGTACCATAAACAAGTGCATCAACCATGCACCAACCTGTACCAAACAATCTGTAATCAACTTGTATGATAAACAAGTGAAACCAACCATGTTCCAAGTATGTACCAATCATGTGTAAACTACTCATCAATATGTACCAATATCATCAACTGTACACCTCATGTATGTGTCAACTCATCAACTACTTGTCTCAACCATGTACCCAACTTGTACCTCAACCAAAATCCCTCATCAATTTCATCATCCAAATATGATTTATAAATCTGTAATAGACCTGGTGTATATTACCACATACCTGCAAACCTTCCTTAACTTTAAACAACAAGAGACTAGCATTTACATCAAACTTTTCTTTAGTCTCACATGACTAGTTTTGGATTAGTCAACAACCCTAACTTGAAATAATAATAAATTTGTATCTATAATAAATAAATATCTAAAACTAATGCACAATGTTCTTCAGTGTGTTTTATGCAATTCCTCTAGGTGTCACTACTCGGAACCTCTCAGAAAATTAGTTATAGCAAAAATGGCATACCTTGTTGAATTCTGGCTTATTCTAGAGAGTGACCTTGAAGAGCATGCCCCACACCGAATATTTGTTGAATCAATCTGAAACTATTACACAGCATACTAAAAAATGTATTGTAACCAACACATTTGGTCTTATTAAATTTGGATATGTTATGAAGAAGTTATGACATTTTTACCTGAAACACCTTAGAAAGCATCATCAAAAGAATTTATCCTTCCTTGAATTTCGGCCTTGTTTTCTTCACCTTCCCTTAGAAATTTAGCTTAAATATCCTTTGGTTACCTCAGACACCTATAGGTATTCAATATGCTCAAGTGTGATTTAAATGAGAGAGCCTTGCCTCTTATTTATACTCTCCAAGTAGCTTCCATAAAAACATCTTCTAGGTCACTTTGCCCACTTTCCTTATTTTAGGGTTAACCCACTTCTAGTTTCTCCATTAAATTTATTATTTAAATAATTGATTTTGTATTCACTTTGAATTACAGTGCACTCATCATTTCACTTTATTATTTACCTTTAAAAACTCTTAAACCACTTTGACTACTTTGACCTTTTGGGGCTTCTCGATGACATATGAGGGTCTTCCAACTTCGTAAGGCCATAACTCTCAAACCATGAGGAGTTATGTGACATTCCACATACCACCAGAAATGGAATGACATGTACTATCCATATAGAATAGTATTACCTGAAAATATATCAAAACTCATACCGTTATCCATCAAA
>SNQJ01S0000591.1:176189-188189 GCA_010110895.2 Picea sitchensis
CAAAGTATTGGGATAAGGTGAGCGGCTCAACCCCTTGGTTACCCTAAAATAAATCAAGCAATCAATTCATATGTTACTTATTTGGTGAGGGGCCTTATTGTTGGTTGAGTGATAAATGCCTTAGCCCCTAACACAAAGAGAGAGTAAAGGCCAAGCCTTACCTTACCTATTTATCCTGGCCTGGTTGGTTGGCCTTAAGTACCCCACCCAAGGTCAAAGCTAAAGAAAGAAGAAGACCCCAATCCAATACAAAGAATAAGTAACATGAAGAGTAAGGATGTAGCATATTGAAAGGTAGGCGTAAGGAAGGAGTTTCACCAGATGAGAAGAATAAGTAAAGTATGCTACATATTGAAAGCCAAGGTAGGCATGTACTTGGGCTTCATTCCCTTTGGTAAAAGAGTGCTCGGGCTTGTTGGTATAAGAGTGCTTGGGCTAGCTATAGAGATTTGCTGAGAAAAGAAGATTATTGTTTGGACTAGCTTCACTGACTAGATACCGTTTTTATTTACCCACCTAATAAGGGAAGGTTATACCTTAAACATACGTAGTGAAAGTCTCGTATATTATTATTTCGACAACAATAAAATTAACTCCAATTTAACACCGCCATAATACCTTTCCATAAAGATCAATCGATAATATAACTTGAACACAAATAAGATAAGGACTAAGTTACAAACCCTACCCAACCCACTCTTATAGAGATAGAAGCGAGGGTTAAGAAGAAAACAATTGCTACTACTTGAGTGTCTTAAAAATGGTGAAAAATATTCCATATGTAAAAACATATAAGACACAAAAACCTACTTTTTAATTATATTTTCATAAACCCTTAGTTTAGGAGCAAAATGGGTTTGAAAAATTAATGCAAAAAGAAAATTAAAGGACACTCATGGTAAAATATAACAAGGGTTTCATGGCAGCTTAGTCCCCGCCACGCAGGTTTGGAAATGAAAATAATAATGACTTAATGTTATATTAAAACCAAATTACATACTTGGTTCACAATAATAAAATATATAAGCTGCTATGCGGGTTTGGAAATGGGATTAATAATGACTTGGAAATGAAAATAATAATAACTTAAAATTATATTACAACCAAATTACATACTTGGTTAATAATGATAAAATCTATAAGTTGGGTTAACAATGATAAAATCCAACCAAATTACATAGTTGGTTAACACTGGTAAAATATATAAGTTGCCATGCAAGTTAACAATGATAAAATCTATTTAACATGAAATAGAAAATCATCATATTAATATGAATATAGAACCTTGTCATAAAATAATCACATTGAAAATGAATATAGAATTTTATCTAGTTGCTTTGTAATTTTATTTCCATTCATGTCTTGGAAAAAGAGTAAAAGCTAAAATTGTTAATGTTTTCTTGAAAGTACTTGATGAACGTCAAAGTCATTGCCAACACAATAACATCTATTATGGCCAGGTTGTAGCAAGGCATGAAATGTTGTTGTCGCACTGGATGAATTTTTTAGATTACTCAGCTCCTCTGGAGAACTTGGCAATGATTTTGTAGTTTATCATCTCCTTTAGACAACTTGGCAGTGATTTTGTAGTTTACAGTATTGACATATTTTAACTATTTTTTTTATTATGATGATCAAAGTATAGGTTTATTAAAGGTTTGTTAGTTAACTATTACTCAAAACTAAAACTAAGAATTCAGATTTCATAAGTTATATCTACTAAGATATGTTCAATAATTAAATAGGATATAGAGTTTTTTGGAAATTGAAAAACACTTAACCACGTTGATGTTTGAATGATTGGTATCATCATTTCTTTGTAGCTCATTTTCTTATTTAACTTATTGTTACACTCACCAATCTTGATAGTTATAAGTAGAACGACACAAATATTTATTCAAAGCAAATCGACAGTGGTTTTCCACATAGGAACCAATGCTTTATTCAAAGCAGGTCGACAATGGTTTTCCAAGTAGGGAACCAGAGCTCTATCAACCAAATGATAATTTAGTTTTCTATTTATATACTTGCAACCTACCTTTAAAGAAAATCCATTTTATAATATTTTTTTATAATTGCATATAAAAACATAGTTTTTGTTTTGGTTGTTGAAGTTAATAACCATTATGTGAATACACTTTATATGATGATAAGGACGGTTTCCATAAAACTAATCCATTTTGAAATCCCCAGATCTATTTTATATATCCATCTGTGTATATTGTAGTATGCAATTTTTCTCTTCAATTAAATTTATTAGTTGTTATTTTACAAACAAAACATATTACTATTTTCAATATATAAAAAGTATGTCAAGCATTTTAAAATTCTAATCTCACTTTTTTTTTGTAGATGATTATAAATAGAGAAAATTAGAATAAATAATTACAATTTATAGTGAGCTGAAACTTTGTAGATTATTATTAAGATCACTTTAAAAGGTGTAGATTTTATTTTAACAATGTCGGTCCTTGGTTGTTTGACCAGTATGCCAGTGGGGATTCAGAGGGTTGAACGCCTCTGTGAGATTAAGAAAAGGAAGGCATGAGGAGCGGAAGGAGATGAATATTTGAGAGTGGATTGCAAAGCAAGTTAGTTTTTTGTGTTATCACACAAGTTGTAGGTTGGGAAAAGTCTGACCCAACCACCAAATGGTGACAACATAGAGAACACCTGCCCACTGTCACCTTAGGCAGGTATCCCCATCACTTTAGAGATGAAAGAATCACCTCAAGGGGGGAATCTTGATGACCCTAGGGAGAAATGAGACGAAAAAGTGGAATAATTGAAGTGTAGTCCATATAGGTCAATATACTAAACACATAGAAGTTTGAGAAAGAGTCTTGGTGGTAGCCAAAAGTTGCCAAGAGATAAGAGTACCTGTAAATAGTGATGTACCCACCCGAGACACAAGAACAAGCTAAATATATGCGTATAATGTTAGGTGGACAAGCAAGTTAAGATTTTTGTCCCTAATTGCAGCAGTAAACAAAAGTATATATCAGCAACATAAAGATAGTGAGATCTGCAAAATAAAGTTGCTCAAAACTTAGTGAAAAAGTGCAAGAGACAAGCTAGCAAATGACTAGTTTAGCTCAAGAAGATAGCATAAAACTTTAGCAACAAATGTAAAGTTGTTGTAAACAATTTCTACAGAAATAATTATCAGCCTTATGGCTGTAACAAACAAGTTATTACAGCAGAGAAATCAATCGCCAAAACTTGCCAACAATCCACCCAAAAAGTGTGCTAGCCTTAGTAGATTAGTGTGGCAAACTTTTAGCAACTTTCAACGGTTGAGGAATGAGTTATGAATGAAAATGTAAGAGAGTTTTTGCAGCCCTAATGGTTGTAGATGAAATGTCATAACAACAAAAAGAAATACTAAGCAAATTGAGATGCCCTAATGGCTCAATCAAGCACATAAAGCATAGAATCGATTCCAAGTTAGACAATCTCAAAAGATTGATTTTCACATTTACCGAGGCAAGTATTTTATATCTCCAATGTAAAAAATCAGATTATTGCCTTTAATATTTGGGTGAATGGAGTCATTAAACACGAGTTGGATCAATAATATCCCTAGGGGTGTAATTACTCTTACTCCCTAGGGTATGTTAATCAAACTAGGGTAAAATCTAGGAAGGTATATACACTCGTATTCCTCCTAGCAACCCTTGTCCAAGAATAACTTGTAAACTTAGAAAATGAGATGAAGCATAATGGAGGGTGTATACAACATACTCCTCCTAGGGTTTTAACCAACAACAACCAAGAATAAGCAAGAAATAACTAACAAATGCAAATTTTTCCTTACCAATTCCAAGAAAGAGAAATGTCAAACCCTAGTTTCACTAAGCAAATCACCATCCGAAGTAATAGCATAAGCGTTAAAGGGGTGCACATCACTTCCCTTCATCCAATCACCAAGAGATAACGCCAAATTCATTTTTAGAAGAGATAAACACCAAGAATCCTCAAGCATAGTGAAAATTTCAGCCAATTACTTCTCACCATGGGAGAGTTATGACATGAAATGAGATTCAAATGATCTCTATTTAGAAAAAATGTCTTAAACATTGTTTTTCCACACAAGTTAGGGTAAACAAAAAATAAGGGGGAAACAACCCTTATTTTTCCCCTTTACACAAAACAAGGGGGCAACAACCCTTATTTTTCCCTCTAAGGCTGATGTTTTGACCCTTTGAGCAAGTCGTTGGGGTGGAATGTTGAGGTCGTTGGGGCTCATGAAGCCTCCCTCTCAAGCGCTATATCCTCCTCAACTCTCCTCCCACAAAAACATGCCAAGTGTCAAGTAGCAACTCCATCACCACCAAAGCCTGGCCCCTCTATGACGCAAAGCCTCAAGAAAGTGATGTTTTTCCTCCTTCAAGCAAAACATTTGAGTGGTAGGGGTTAGTTTAGGTCCTCCATGATGCCATGTAAGCCTCCGAAGGCATGTCTACTTGATCTGGAATGTGGGCCCTTGGCATCCAATCCATGGGCTTGAAGCCCCATGGAAGCCCAAGCTAGGCTTGTTCCTCCAAAATTGTCCACTAGCTGGGTCCTGCAAAAACAAATGGATATGTCCTCCAAGGATCTCAAGTCAAAGCATCATGATGAGTAAATCAAATCAATAAAAGAGTCATCTAAGCAAGTACATTCAAACCACCTCACCAAAATAAAATAATGCTCAAAGACCTTATGAAATTTACCAAGTTTGAGTATGGGAGGGTTGATAAAACGACCTATTGGGTGAATCGTTCCTTAAGTCTAGGGGTGTTTTCCGAGGGGAAATCATTTTAAATCATGTGGTTGATGTGTCATGGATGAAGGAAAAAAAATTGGGCATGGGGTTAATGACATACAAGGGGTTGTAGTGTCTCATTTCTGGGTGCCTTTGTAGAGGGTACATTGCACCTTCGTTTTCAATGCAACCTTTTTCCAAGCCCATTTATTGCCTTTAATTCTTTTAGGATGTTTCCAGGTTGAAGCCAAGGTGGGGTTTCTACCTAAGAAATAACAAATATGCCCACCTTGACTCTACCCTGGTCACATCTTGCTTCCCCAAGTTGCAAACATGTGTGGGGCTTCTACCTAAGCATTAAAAACAATGCCCACACATGCCCCTCCCTGGTTGGCATTTGTTATAAGTTATTATTTTTTACGGGTCCCATCAATATTTTATGAGAGATGTTTCATTGTCCTTAGGATCCCTGGGTGAGCATCTAGAAGGTTAATGGTTTGGATTTTATCTTTTTCCAGCTACAAGCCTTTGGGCCTTCAACCCCTTCTTCGCATGAAATGAGGGACAACCCCTTCTTGGGTTAGTACATCCGAAAATCCCAAAAGGTAAGGAGATGAGGGGATGAAGTGTGGAAAGTGACAAGTATGATAAAAAATGGCACGATGACTCATCAAGAGGACCTCTCAGTAGCATCCCTATCCCCAAGGGTGACTCGCTTACTAGGGAGCAATGTCAACCACCAAGGTAAAACATGGCAAAGAGCATAATGTCCAAGCAAATGTCACATAATCAAAAGCAATAATAGATGTAACAAACTCAAATGCCTCAAATATTGAAATGCCACTCACCATAATACCTGACATGTACCTCATGGAGCAAGACCCAATGTCTTCCGGAGGTCAGCTGATGTGGTGGATACCATCATGATCAACCTAGAGCATGGTGGTGAGGTGGGTCTCCATCTGTGCAAGTGGACACTTCTGGTCAAGTTGTCTCTCGATACTCCATGTCTGCAACTTGAGGGCCTTGAGACATCATCTCCTTAGTTATCTCACAAAATGGGGATAACATTCTACATGTACAAAATGTTAGAAATCTATGGAATACAAAACGATTAGAATGATAGTGTTGGGCTTGTTAGTAAGTGACAAAGCCATCGAAAAGAAGGAAATAATGTTTAAAGAAAGTGACGATTGGATTTTTGACTTATTATTCATGTTCTAGCATTGATTATTTAATTGCATTGAACATTGGAGCGACAAGTCAATGTATATGGAAGTTTATATGCACTAATATCATCGTATGCATTTAACAGATGTCCAAACACATGCATAATAGTTATGGTTTCCACCACGGTCGGAGAAAGAAATCACGTCCTTGTCTGTGGAGGAAAGAACATTTCTTCCTTGGATGCTCCAGAGTCAATTTTATAATAAGATATGTAGCAACACCCTTTAATTCCTAGAAGTTTAGAACTCAACCTTCCCTCTCTCCCCTTCTCAATGGAGGTTGAATTCATTCCCCGAGCTTCAAAATCTTTCGCTGGTTACTCTGCAATTTTCTTTCTACATCTCACCATTGAACTTGTCTCTAAAGATGTTTTCCATTCATCAATTTCCTGAATGCGAAGGATCCCATTGTTGGACAACAAAGATTCGCCCACACAAAAATAAATGCAAGGCTTGATCAAGCCTTTACTCGTTGGTACCTTTCCTGTAGCGAAGGGTTTGAAATCCTTCATTTACATTTTCATGGTTTCGATGTAGATAGCATCAGTGATGGCCACGTTGTAGAAAGGCATGTAATGTCATTACCACCTTGCAAGAGATGAGAGGAGGGCAGTCTACACATGATTGAAAATGTAGACTTTATCCTACATCTTCAAAGAATTCATACATAGTTTACAGTCTGGAATATATGTGATATTGGGGAGGGTTTATGTGGCAAAAGTGGTATTGGCACTGAAGTATTTGCATAAGCAAGGGATTGTGTAATATGTTTGCTTGAAAGGAACACTACCTTGATGAACATCAAGGCCATTGTGAACACTACAACATGCCAAATAAGTAAAAATAATATTTTTTGCTTACTATTCTAAATTTTGGTTTAGAAACAGATTAGTATAGTCAAAGCCATGTTTTGTTCTCATTATGCATTATTATGTGTAGAAAATTGTTTGTTTCAGAGAGACAATTCCATGAAAGTAGCATTGCTTGGAACGACAAGTAACAAAAATTGTATCCAAACAATAGTTCGATATTGTTTTCAATAGATACTCAGATATGGTATACTTTATATGAATTCCTAAGCTTATGCGTTAGTTTACATAGTTTACAATGTGGAATATATGTGATATTGCACATGATTTATGCAGATGAAGTGGTACTTGTGTTGTAGTAATTGCATAAGCAAGGGATTGTGTGTTAAAGTAAATTAAACTAGAACATGCCGCTACAATCTCTCATCATGTTTCATTTCCATGACTACTTCATGGCTACTTTGTTATTTAGTAAGTATATCAACTCTGACATCTTTCATCAATCTCTCATCATGATGTATTTTCATGACTGTTTGTTTAAGTAAGTATATCAACTCTTACACTTGCATGTTCACAATCAATTATCAATTCATAAGATAATTAATTAGTTAATTCATCACAATCAATTATCAATTTCATAAGATAATTAATTAGTTAATTGATATGCTATGTTTACATCAATTTCATAAGATAATTAGTCAATTAATATGCTTTGCTTCCAAGGTTGCGATGGGTCAATTGTAATCACGTTGGGAAATTAAGTGGAGAAAGACTCACCAACAAACAATTGACTAAGCAAAGTCATTGTTGTGAGCCTAATGTTTGAATGCCATCTCACGTGCAAACTAATTCCTACTTTCTTCATGTGCAGACTAATTTCTACTTTCTTACTCGACGAGAGATTGACTTTTTAGTCTTGACAGAGAATGTCCTTCCTCGTTCATTGACTAGGAGTTGGAACATCGTTGAGGTTAAAAATGCACTCTCAACTCACTCGAGTCACAGTGGATGGGAAACAGCTGCTTGCTTTCTCCACTAATTGCTCCTCATTGTTGTGGTAAATGATTTGGCTAAAAAACCACTACGAGTTAGAGAATTTTTTTTCTTTGTAAAATCCAATCATTGGGAAGTAGCATAGAATATATTTCAAAAGCTAAGGCAAGTGAGCTTTATTACCTCGCTTCAAAGCTTATGTTGAAAGCTGGGCTTGATTGGCCTTACACGAAACAATGAAAGCTATCGAGTTATGTTGGATGAGAGAAAACTTGAACCTGAGGAGATAGTTGCAAGATCTTCCTCTTATGTCGTAGATGCAATTGATTGCATCTTGAATTGTTACTTATATGTTGGGCAAACAACGCATTGAAATTTGACTTTGCATAAGGCGGTGCATCAAAATTTGGAAGGTGTGCAAGCGATGTGAGGATATTTAATGAGTTGTGCAAGGTACCAACAATGCAAGGATATTGATTGAAATGATACAAGATAGTGGGATGTCAGTGGTGCAAAGTGCCAACGGTGAAAGGATATTGATTGAAAATGATATGAAATAATGGGAGCATCGATTTTCTATCGTCAAATTATCAGTAGAGTTCGCCAAAGTATATTTAAACAATACAACTTTGCTGCAACGATGACAGGATATTGATTGAAAATGATATGAAATAATGGGAGCATCAATTTTCTATCATCAAATTGTCAGTAGAATTCGCAAAAGTATATTTAAATAATACAACTTTGTTGCACACATTTAAAGTTGCATTTAAAGTTGAATTGTCATCCATTAAAAGCATTCAATGGAAATTGAGATTACCAATATGATCATCGTCTGTTGGAGAATAAGACTATAAATTGAAATCCAATAAAATTACAATATTTATTTATTTATTTTAAATGATAAAATAAGTAGTATTTATATTTTCTTATCTTAAACTTTATAAATGAGAAAAAATATTAAAAGTCAAAGCTTAATAATAACGAGTCAACCACCAATCGAATGCTATAGTCCACTAATAATAATAATAATAATTTTACAATCCCTATGACCAAGACCCTTAAGGCGGGGACTAATAATAATGATAATTTTACAATCCCCTAGACGTTCTACCTTGGTAGTTTTTTTATACATTTTCCGTTCGATTTTGCCCAAAATTTGGTGAGAAATGGTTTGATCTGCAGATTTGAGTGGATAAGTTTGTATAATCCAAGTGCCTCATAATTTTGAGATACTCCTTCTGAGAATGTCTAGCATAATTTATAGCTTCTGAGCAGGTATGGCATAATTTATAGCCTGCAAACATGTTAATCAATTACATCAATTCTTATTGGCATTAGGATGAAACCCCTGTTTACTAAAGTGTAACCTCTTTTCGGGTTTTTTGAACTCTGCAACTGGGCGGGAATCGAGGATGGGAAATCTCCTTCAATGGCAGATTCTGATACTGAGTAGGTGTAGGATGAGGATGGAATATTATGACTGGGCAACTTTTAGTGAGAGGGTTTCTATGGCCATTTGGGGCGAAATGGGCTATGTTTTACCCATTTAGTTGTGTGCCACTCTCTAGTACAGTTTACTTCTTAGGGGTTTGATAGCTTAGTTAGGTTTACAGTAGTTTTTAGAAGTCGAGTGGACTTTAATAGAACTTGTAACTGTTGCTACTTTAGCCCTGGTGCTTGCTCACAATTTTTAGCAGTTGTTATAGCTTGCTCTTGTTAATGCTTAGCTAATACTCGAGTTATTACTATTCAGGATATATTTCCCTCAGGTTTCTAGGCCTGGATCAAGTAGTTAATTTCCTATCTAGGAAACTGAACCTATTTATTTTTTCTTACTTCAATGTTACTAGTGGAGGCCACATGTCTCCCCTAGTTATCAACGACTTAGAAAAAAACATTTCGGATTTAATGAATTCTGACGACGAGTTGGGGTGGCAGCATGATGGTCTTTTCACGAAGGTCGATTCTATAGGTGGTGTACTGGGCCCATCAATCCACTTAGCACCTGATCTGACTGCCATGCCAGGCATTACGACTTCAAACCTGACATCTGCTCAAGGTCCTTCTGGAACCCAAAACTCAGTATACTCTAAACACTTTACCTCCTCCCCTGCTGCACAGAGCCCTTCATAGCCAGAGGATGTTCAAAAGAATGCACATGTTTCTCGTTTGAGCGATAAGGATGTTTACTTACTGGTTAGAGTAAGGAATACCCACAAATATCCTCTCCCGACAGATATTCAAAGAAAAGAGTGGAAGACAAACATGAAGGTAAGGAAAATGGCGTTGGGCTCGAACGTGGGCTTAGAAGAAGCTTGTAGGTTGGCACTCTACGGAGTGGTAGGTAGATTTTCTTATTCATATCTGAGTATTGGTAATGTTTCAGACTGGATTGAAAAATAATGGGCTCCTATTTTGGGCTATACGCCGGAAGTTCTCTATCTAACTAAAGGGTGGATGGGTTTCTTATGTAAAACTTTGGAAGATGCTTCACTATTACTTAATACTTCCTGGGTTAATGGGGGAAGTAGCTTAATTCTCAAACGAAGGAGAGTGGCATTTGACCCAATGATGGAACATTTTCAATTCCGTCACCCGTGGGTACTATTGTTGGGTCTACAGATTCATATGTGGAATGAAGGTGCCTTGCGGGCGATTGGGGATTCTCTGGGGAAGTTCATTTCTCTGGATATAACATCTCTGGAAAATTCATCAAGCAAAATGGACAAAATTCTAGTTGAAATGGATATTCATGGAGGGATGCCAGAGATTTTGGATATTGAATGGCGTGGGAGACATTTCACACTACGACTAGACTATCTTGGAATCTCGTTTCGATGCAGTCGGTGTCGATGCACAAGTCACCTACGCCAAGAATGTTCCGGTAAGGTGCAAGAAGAAACTTCAGAGGATACACTTTTACAAAGAGAGCCACCCGAATATGTTACAGAAGTGGATTCATATGGATGCAAACCTATACATTTTGATCCCAAGCTAGATACACAGGTGGAGCCCCCGACGTCTCATACGGGTAAGTTAAAAAAATCGTGTCCTGTTTTATACTCTTCACTATAACTCTGGGAAAAGGACGCATTAGATAAGTCACATTGGCTCCATTTATCTACTTCTGTTAACAAGGAACTAATTGATGGAGGTATTATTACCAAGAAACCACCTTTGGAGGTTTCGACGATTTCACAAAACTCCATTCCCTCCCCAGCTCTAGTAACTGAGGTATTACCGACTCTTTCTCCTGGTTCTCCCATTATCCCTTCGTCTTTAGCTCTTGAGTCTCATTCACTACAACAYTGTAGCTCTCTACTTCCTTTAACTACCCTAGACCACTCTTCATTAGAGAGGATAGATAATCTGTTGCAGTCGGGGYACAGAGAATCAGAGGAGGGCAAGCCCACACTCAGTGCGGTCCTAGACTCATTAATCCCTTTTATCCGAGATAATAACACTTCCATTAAGCTACCAACTTATTTGGGGAAGGTTATCATTGATCCCGCTTCGGTTTCAGAGGCAAATATATCATGGGCACATAGTGAGGGGATTGGAAAAGAATTTGCTTGGTCACGAGGACTTGGCATAGAACATTCGCCTATAAAGACTTGAAGTACCCAGAAAAAAACTGGCTATATTATCCTCCAAGACTGATGAAACTACCATTTCCTCCACTGATTGTGGGGCTCTTAGAGTAATGAAAGCCTTGGCATGGGCTAAGTGATGTTATTACTTTCTTTAAAAATTAGAGGGATTGGAGGCACCCTCAAAGCGACCTTTGTTAGGCGACTTTTGGATCATTCCCATCCTAAAATCGTTTTTCTCCGGGAAACATTAGTGACTGTTCAGAAAGCTAGAGATTTCATGCATGCATTGTGACTGTAACACCCTGTTTCCCCCAGATTGTAAATATAACTGAACTGGCCACGGACTATGGCAAAACTTATAAATATGAATATGTGATGTAAATGGACCTGCCAAAAGAGGTCAATGAATGTAAATGACAGTTTGAATTTATTGCAGAACTGCTGAGAGGGGATGTGCGTAAAAGAGACCATGATGGTGGTGGAGGGCACCTTGAAAGAGGGGCATTAACTTCCACCAAGAATTAAAAACACCGTATTTGGACTCCACTGGCCCGAAGAACCAAAAGCGGTTCGCTAGCCCTGAATTTAATGCCTTGCAGGCCGGTAGGTTGATGGCTTGATGAGGG
>SNQJ01S0000591.1:195272-240448 GCA_010110895.2 Picea sitchensis
TGTGGGCCCCGTTTGGGTAAGTTAGTACATCAACTTCTCGGGGTCGTAACTTTTGCATACGATCTCCGTTTTAGGCGTGTGATAGCGTGTTGGAAAGGTATCATCGAGGAGATTCATTTTGGGGGATCAATCATGCCTTTTGATATCATTGAGAACCTTGATCTCAAAAAACCTTCAGTTAGGCCCTCAAAATGGCCTCGGGAGTTAAAACCTGCTAAAAATAGTAAATTGCCAAAATTGCCAGAAAACTGTTTTGAGCCAATCGGAAAAGGTGGGTGGCCACCGATATCCACCTGGATCAACATATGTGTGTGTATGTATGTATGTATGTATGTATGCATGCATACATATGTAACCACTTAGATAATACAACTTCAGCATGGCAAGTCAAACCACTTGAGCTAACCCTTAGGTGTGTGTGTGTATTCCAAGAAAAAATCTTGTGGGTAAACCCTAAAAAATTTCCTACATTTAATGGATGGTACTCAGTGTAAACCTATTAGTGCTAATTAAAATGTCTAACCTCATAGGGACACCGAGTGAGGCACACAGCATAGGAATCTAGCCTAGGGGATCAACTTTCATACCTCTTACATGAAGCTCAAAGCACTCAACCACTTGAGCTATCCTACTAAGCTAAAACCAAAACTATGTACATGCATGCACACAAACACACACACACACACATCCATAAGAGGTTAATTGGGTTGGTCAAAGTGGGGTATGTCTTAGCCACCACTAGGGTTAATATCTCCTACAAGTGGTTGGTTCACCCTCACAAGGGTGGCCAAAAGGGCGATAGAATCATCATGGTTGTTAAATTAAGTCGGGTGGCCTCACGTTTATTTAGATAAAAAAAAATGCAAATGGTGTCCCACATTCAGTGATTGTCATAGGTTTACAATATTAAGGATCTCAAATGATTCCTCCCAAATTATTCTCAATCCTTTATCTATATAATGTGTGCATGTGTGTGTACATACATGCATGCATGCATGCATGCATGCATATATACATATGTGTGTATGTATACATGCATGCATGCATGGACATATACATATGTGTTTATGTATGTATGTATGTACCATGGAAAATGTCCTCGGGAAAACCCTATGGGCACTTCCTCACTTTGATAAATGGTGTCTGAGGTAAATCCCATTGAATTAAAACATGTACTCATGTCCCAAAGGGACTCTATTGGACTTGAAACCACCCATGACCTCTCAACAATCTCCACATTGACATCGTTTAATTCAAATTAATTGAGCTAATATGTTGGACCTACCTACCTCCCAAATTATTAACGTTCTCAAACAATTCCTCCCAAATCATTATCAATCCTTTCACTATATGTGTGCATGTGTGTGTACATACATATGTATGTATGTATGTATGTACACATACATGCATGCATGCATGCATACATACATGTTTGTGTATGTATGTATGTGTACATACATGCATGCATCCATGCATATATACATGTGTGTGTGTGTATGTATGTATGTATGTATGTATGCATACATGCATATGTATGTATGTATGTATGTATGCATACATGCATATGCATGTATGTATGTATGTATGTATGTACCATGGAAAACGTCCTCGGGAAAACCCTATGGGCACTTCCTTATTTTCATGAATAGTGTCCAAGGTAAATTCCATTGAATTACGACATATGTTCTTGTCCCAAAGGGACTCTACTGGACTTGAACCCACCCATGACCTCTCAAAAATATCCACCTTGACACTGGTTAGTTCAAATTAATTGGTTAATCCACTAGACCTACCTACCTATATATATCACCCATGACCTTTCAACAATTTTTTCCTTGACATTGGTCAATTCAAACCGATTGAGATAATCAATTCAAAAAGATTGAGCTAACATGTTGGTCCTCTATATATATATATATATATATATATATATATATATATTCCAAGGAAACGCTTCGATTACTTCCCCATGATCCATGGATGGTAAACGGGGTAAACCATCGGCCCTGATTACGGGGCCTAACTCGATGGGGACATCAAGTGAGGCCCGACAATCTCAACAATATAGATAGTCAGGGACTTGTCCCTGAGACCTCATGCATTATAACCACAACACTCATCCACTTGAGCTAACCCATCAGGATTTTATATATATATAATGCAAAATATTGTGCCTCCAAAGAAAAACTATCTTCTCAACTTTCGAATATGATACAAAAGTCAAGCCTTAGAGACAATTGCCTCATGTTCCTATAGACAAATCTAGATTTTGGTAATTCCCCAAATAGTGCTATTGGAGGTATTATTTTTCTAAATGATTCTCATAGTATCATATTCAAAGCTATATTAGGGAAATGGACAAACAATTATGAAGAGATTCTAGCTCTAAATACCCTACTAAAATTGGCTACATAATAAGGAATATCAAACTTACAGGTTTTTGGTGACTCAATGATCGTAATTAATTGGATGAATGGAAAAAGAAGATTGGTAAATTTGGTGTTTAATCCAATATATGAAGAATTTAATTCATATTTACCTATGTTTAATACATTTTTCTTTGAACATGTCTACATAGAATTTAATAGGGAATCAAATTCTCTATTCAAGTAGGGGCTACAATTGGCTCCTAGTACAGGGTTATGAAGGGAAATCAACAATGGTGATATCCTACAAGAACACCACTTTCCAATTTCATTTGATGACTCCACAAATAGGTAGACATTATATGAAAATCTCTATGAACAATTTTGGCAGTTTATTTGAGGTTGTAAATAAGCACATAATTACCACAAGTAGAATTTAATGATCTTACTAGTCATATTTTATAGAACAAATTGATTTATAAACATTTATATATAAATAGTTATAGGGAATACATTGATGGGGATGATGACTTCACTAACTACCAAATTTCATACCTTTGTTGATCATTTTGACAAGGTATATGACCATTCTTAAGGCTATAGATAAGCACATAATTATCACATGTAGGATTAATGATGTTTCAAGTCGTATTTTATGGAACAAAGGGAATTATTATGTTTAATACATGGACAATTAGTAGGGAATACACTATTAGAGATTTTTTTTCTTTATTTCCTGCTTTCTTATTGTGTAGAAGATATGTAATGACAAATCCTATGGTTATAATGGATTGGTCATATTTTTTGTTTTTTGTTTAATCACGAGATGAGAAAAAACATTGACTCTCTCTCTCTCTCTCAATGTTGTAGCATCTACAAAATGTATTTTTCTTTTAACTCAAATGATATATATGATTTTATGTTCGAGGAAAAAAAATTAATACAAAAGAGTTGGGATTATCAAGTGAAAATTGTAAAGGGTGCATGTTACAAGGGAAATATGAATCGACTTGAACTAAGGGTGATACAACATCCTTTAAAGAGAATGACCAAGGAATGCTCACTATTTCCATCAAACCTTCTATTTCTAAGTGCAAATGGACCAATTTGAGCAAGAATAATGAAATTTGGGAAGTCGTATTTGTGTATCAAAAGGCCAGAGCCACCAAATGTATATGGCCATGGAGAGAAGCTAACATGAGTTGAATCAAAGAAGTATGATAAAAACAATAAAACGTTTCATGGAAGCACCACAATAGACATCATGGAAACCCCTGGAGGATACAAGAATTATGATAGAGAGAAAATATCTTCTGATGACAAAAGATTGAACAATACAATAGATCTTTTCACTTCAAACAGATCATGAGAAGGCACTGCACTTGCAAAGAAACCCTAGAGCCATTTTGATATAATAGTGTTTATGCATGTGTGTGTACTATTATGGATAAATTATTGCACTCGCCCTATCTCACTTAAGTTAAGAATGTAGAAGATGGTACCTTGCTAGTGCCACTCCACGAAGTTCCTCTATCCTCCTCAAGTTTCCTATGGAGTGTTGTATTGACTTCCCATCACATAGCAGTTGATAACCATACAAGACTCAATGGGAATGGATCCTACAACCTCCTTGGGCATTACACCTTAGAAAAATGGGTCAAACCAACCATGCTATCCCTTGGGGATAATATATATTTATCACAAATAAAGATGATTGTATTAATTTCCAAAAATAAAATTTACAACACATTTAGCAATTATGCCCCTAGCATAATATACATCGTTCTAATACATGACCTCCTACATAACAATAATAGTACTTGAAAACATCAAAGAGAATCCCAATAGGTTGTCATAATATTTTTCACAGTTCCTAATTATAAATTTAATCTATACATACTCTGATTAAGGATGGACTTATAAAGACCGACAAAAAATTCCCATACAAGCTAAAAAAATCCTACAACAAGCTAAGTTTAAGAAGGAGATGTTATAGAAAGTAAAAGGGAGGCACAGACAAAACAAATCCATCTTTTTTCTGTTTAGTTTCAATCATCCCTACCTCCAATGACACCCTTACTTTGGAAGATAATCAACTTTGTTGTTGAGATCTTCTAAGATGTGAGTGAAAGACATCGATTAGAATTTGTCCCTCGTGACCATAGTCTGATCCATAACCACCTCCAGACCAACATTTTGAATATAAGAAATGTCATTCAAAACATCTATTGAGATATTGGAATCACCATGGATTTGTAACTCAAATACCCTCTTCTCAATAGGGATATTGAGTAGAGTTGCATGCATTGACAATGTTTCCCAATTGTTGGATCGTAGACCTTACCCAAGAGAGAAATAAAGTAAATGAGATGCATTAAAAAAGAGGTAGCCACCAGCTCCACTCTTCCTAGGATTTTCTCTAGAAGCACCATCGAAAAACCCCATGGTTGTGTTTCACCTATCACCAAAGGACTAATTTGTCACTGAGTGGGATCCTCCATTTAAAATTTATACTCTTCATAATAGAATTGAATCTTGTAAAATACTTGTCTAGGGGTGAAAGAATAGTTTTGGAAGATTCTATCATTATGAGAACAACATATGGCCCAACATACTACTACTAGGAAATATATGTAATTGCTAACACTCTTGTCCTCATACCAATATTTCAATGCATTGGAATATAATTCACTTTCCCACATCCCATATACATTCAATGATGTCTTGGAAGCTACGTGTTACCCTTCATTTTGCAGAGGGATTGTACTAGTTAATTTCTTCACTACCCTTGTGATTTTCATCACAAAGAGATTTGGATAGTTGGGCCAATCACTTGGTTCTAGGGATTGGTGATAACATGGATGATGATGTGCTAGAGGTCTTGATGATGTATCGATTGACCATGTGATGTTCTAATCTCCACTCCTTACTATATGGTTGTACATGAGGATATATAGTTCCCTTGGTGGATCACCTAGCATTTTGGGCATTGCATTTCCTTCATCGTGATATTTGGCATTTTCACAGTTCCTGAGGTAGTGCACAACTCTAGAATTTGTTTCACAACTCTCAAGGCATTGGTCATAGTTACCTAGGTAGTTTGGGGCTATTCTTCATGTACTAATAACTCTCATGACACAACATGTCATAGATCTTGGAATTCTCAACCTCTTCACTCATTTGGAGGCACATGTCACAAGGTTTGATGGGATGTCCACCTTGAAGGATGAATTGCTTAGCCATTGGGGCTTCTATTTGGCACATGTGGACCTTATTAGTCGTTCCTTTACTTGAGGAGGTGGATAGCATGATTTTACGAAGATTTCACACATTGGAGACCTCATATATGATCGTTGGAGCTCATTTTAAGGGGTGTGTCCCCTCTTTTCATGGATATGGTTGAGTGTTATTCACATTTCACATGTCGAGGCCTTGCATCATTGATCCACTTTCTTGATTTGAGGATGTGGTCCACTTTGGAGGTTACTTTTCACATTGTATCATGCTTGTTGATGGGACATCTCATCTTGGAGAAGATCTAGGGGGTTCCAAACCCTAGATCTAGGGTTCAATGCACATTTTGAGGTCAACCTGGAATCATGAGAAGTTATATTTTGACAGAGTTCCCATAATTCCACCAAATTAATTCCATTATATATATATAATGGCCATGGGATTTTCAAAATGTGTTCATAATAGAAAATCGAGAAAAGATTGACACAATTATGGTACTTTTAAAATATGATGCGAGAAATTTTTCACCATAATTTTGACCACTCGTTGGAGGAATGCCCCACATTTTTTGCTTGAGTGTTTTTCTTATTTGAGAATTTCATTGCTGATATGTTACCATGGTGAAGAGTTCCCTAGATCATGAGGCCAAATGGCCAGTGTTTTTATGCATCTATTCATCCACCCTTGGAGAGCTATACATCCACCTTGGAGGAGATCTTGGAGGTTTTCATTGCCTACTTTGAGGAGTTCATTGTGGACATATCCACTTGGAGGCATTTGGAAGATATATGTTGGAAATTTGACTCATATTCTTCGATATTTGATGGAAATGTCCCCTCTCTTGGGTCTATTTTGGTTGGAGTATAGTGCATGTGGCTTGACCACCTCATTATGTTGTGTATTGTAGATTAGTTAGTTGGAGGAAATTATTCTTTACTCCTCCATAGGATAGATATAAGGATCCAACTTGAGATATTATTATTCTATTGGAAAGGAAGATGAGCTAGACTCTATATAAAGAGTATACCTTCCTCATCTGTACTCATGGTTGGATTTTTGGACCTTCCACTCCTTGGAGCTTAATTAACATATATTTCTTAGAGAATGTGGTTGTGTAAAGGTTTCTTTCTTTGTGGATGTTGGTGTCAATTCTTGAAGCTTCTCTATATTGGTTCTTATTTGGTGCAAAAATATTTATGGTGAAATGATCAAGTCTTCTACAAGCTAACTAGATTGATCCATTGAAGGGATTTTTCTACCATTGGAGGGAAGACGTTTTGGGGTAACTCCTATCCTTCTTCCTTTGTTGGTTTGATAATTTTTTGGTGCCTTTATTTATCTATTCTTCTTAGAACCCTATCAATGGTATTGATTATTATCAAACTATAATTGATCGTGTTAGTTAAGGTTGTTCCCCTGAGGACCCCTTCTTGTAGGGACTTAATATTCATTGTTAATCTTGATTAGGGAAGAGACTATTCTTCCTCTTTGGTCCTAATCTCTTTGTATTGATCCTTGAATGAAATAGACCAATTATTAAGAGGATTTTTATTCTTGGCTCCATAAGCCTCTTTGATTCACCTTGAGTCCATTGCCCTTGCTGGATTTGGCATTGACCTCTACTTCCTTCCATCACTTCTTTTAAAATACTAAAAACCATAAAATATTATTTTTCAAAAGCTACTCTCACTTCACCTTGTGCCACATTGCTTAGCTTCGGTAATCCTACTAGAGATACCCCCCTTAAGTTGGAGGAGATATGGCCTAAAGTGAAGAGGATAGGTTGCTTAGGTGATAGTGGTGATTGTCCTAGTAGTTTCCTCTTGGATTTTACCTTGTGGATTAGGGATTTATCATTAAGTACAATTTGGGAGGTAACACTACCACACTACCTTAGTGAATTTCAATTTTCACATGCAACTCTATGTGACTAATTTTTATATCTGAAAATTGCTTCCAAGTGAACTAACAATAAAACCATGGTTGTTATCACTAAACAATTTTACACTGAAAATTATTGACTGAAATTATATGCAGTGGAAACACAAAATATCAAAGATTAATCATCAACACATATGAGACACAATCTTTATGTTTTGTAACCTTGTTAACTTCAGAAGTTCTTAGGGAAAAAACATCCCTCCCAACCAGTACAATATCACCAAATATAAGGACAACATTGTCCTCTCAGCCAATAAAAATATCACCAAATCTAAGGACAACCTTTTCCTTCAATAACCATACAAATCAGAAAAACTAAACCTCAACAATTTACTGGAAATATATTCTTCCCAAAAATCTATTGCAAACCACTTATATGACCTGTTGACGTCACATGTCAGTATGTACGGACCTACTCTCTACCCAAAAAACTATGTACACAGTTCTCCTTAATACAACTCGTGTATGTACACGATTGTGCCCACTACAACTCGTATATACACGATTGTTCTCACTACAACCCGCATATGTATGTGGTTGTTCCCACTGCAACCCCGCGTACGTACACGATTGTTCCCACTTAAACCCGTGTATATACATGAAAACTTGTACGGACACTTTAGTACGTTTTTCTCTACTCGTATAGTTTCTTCCTTCTACAGTTGTCTATGTCTCCCACACATGTGGTGTGCTTTTTCATTCCAAGAACATAAAATAGGGAGTCCTCAACCTTAGGCCATATTCTCCATCATGCAAAATTTCCCTTTGTTGAAAACTTCGTCTTTGCACAAATGATAAAATGTCACAATGACATCTCTCCTTTATATACAAGTATAATGAGTGAGTTTAGGATCCTTTCCTAAACTCAACAATTAATTATAATATTTTACTCCTCTTTGTGGGTGTGATACCCCATCACAATCCCATAAATACCATCAAATTTCCCATGAGGCCCTAGCCTCATTCCACGGTCGATTTCACTGAAACAGAAGGCTAAATTGGTGCCAACAAATATTCCCACGTTCCTGACACCTTGGCCTCTTGTGGGAATACCCCCCGAAGATACAACAAATAACACTCCCTATTAGTGAGGGAGGTATCCCATCCATCGTCATCTAGATGTACCTCTGTCTCCCACACTAGAAGTGACTTTGTCTCATATATCATAGTTGCACTTCAATCCTACTAAATGGATGATCCCTCTGTCATGGAAACAAAACCCGATCTCCAGTCCTTCAGGCTGGCTGCATCTTTGTTCACTGAAGAAAAACCTGTTGAAATAACGGAATCCTCCATGGATGGCACACAGCTCCTAAAAGCCTTCTGCCTCTAAACCTCTTGTATAGCCTCCTCAACCCATGAAACTTGTCTGTAAATCCTAGAAGATTCCTCTCTCCCACCTGAACCTGAGGGGGATATCCCTCTAAATTTCTAACTCTCCCTCTGAGCCAACTAACTCTCTCTAAGATCGGGCTCCCTCTAATTCTACATGCTCCCTCTAAAACCTGAATCCCTATGAGTTTGCACAATGTTTGTATCCATATTCTCCCTCTATATTGACCTCATCTAAAGTATAATCTCCTATGAATAGTCCTGGGAGGTTTCTCCTCCCTATTAGATCATGAGAGTTGACTTCCTCTTAACTTTGGCTTCCTTTGAGCTGACACTATTGGTGGGGCTACCTACCTCACCACTGGTGGGGATACCATCCTCACCACTGGTGGAGCCACCTGATCCCTCTATACTACTAGCACCCATAGGTTGGCCCCTCACCCTATATAGGTTTCCCTCCCTAACTCCAAGAATCACCACTGATATGAAGCTATATCCTCTGGGAACAAACAACATTTTTCCCTCTCGAAACAATATGGGGTAGCTCTTTCTCTCAATCTTTGAAACTAAGATAACACTCTTTCAGATTTCTTGCACCCATAACACATTTGACACCCTCAACACCTCTCCTAACTCCAATCGAAACAATATTGTACCATATCCTCATACTTCATGCTTGGCTCATGTGCCAAGCTCCACACACAAGTCTGAGTCAGTCTCTATGAAAGTGTCAAATAACTCTCTAGCACTTGTCATATGGAAATATGCTCCATTGTCCACCAACCAAGTCCCCCTATTGGAAAATGTACCTGAAAGCGAGAAGACCAACAAGATCTCCCTCTGGATCATAATGACCAACGTCATGACACTCAAAACATCTTATCCTTCTAAGATCCTTCTTCCATATCGATTTGGAGACACTTCTCTTTCAGAATAAGCCCTTCATCTTGGAGAACTTCTTATGCCTAGAGAACCGCGTATGCCCTTCCTAGTGTGAGTTGCAAGAGCCTGTTTCTCATCACTCTTATTTTTCACCATACCATCCATATCATCCCTAGACTCCAGTCAGGTCTCCTATTGAATACAATCAGTTTATAGTCTATCAAAGTTTGGTAACTTGTCTTGTGCACAGATCCCCTGCACAAATGGTTCCCAAGACCTGGTAAGACCTCTCAATTCCACATTCACCAACTCAACATCCTCCACTTTATCACCGATGGCCATAAGCTTATCTCAGATCTATGTAATCTTCATAAGATAGTTCACAATCGTGTCCTCACTGAACATCCTGACAACTTGAAGTTGATTCTTCAAATGCAACTTTCTGCCAGTATTCCCATTCTGGTATAGAACTACCAGAGCATCATACATCTCCTTGGAATATTTCTTCTCAACAATGTGAGGAATCAAGTGATCCTTCACGAATTCTAGCAACACTTTCTTGGCCTTCACTTCCCTCTACTTATCGAATGCAAAATCTACTAGATCAGAAAGGCTAGGAACCACATCCTCAACATAATCTTTGAGTTCATTCTCCTCCAACAAGAGAAGAACCCTAGCCTTCCAAGCCTGAAATTTTGTTTCCCCTTTCAACCTATCATCAAGCTTCAATGTGTTCACCATCTTGACTTGTTGAGAACAAAACAAGAAATCTGCAACCAACTATAGAAGCTATGTGTCTCAAATATGATCATGTTCTCTTCAAATCCCAAGCTCTAATACCATGTCAATTTTCACATGCAACTCTATGTGACTAATTTTCAAATTTTCAAATTGCTTCCTAGTGAACTAATAATAAAATCCTAGTTGTTATCATTAAACAATTTTACACTGAAAATTATTGACTAAAATTATATGTAGTGGAAACACAAAAGATCATAGATGAATCATCAACACATATGAGACACAAAATTTGTGTTATGTAACCTTGTTAACTTCAAAAATTCAAAGGGAAAAAACAAACCTCCCAACCAGTACAATAACACCAAATATGAGGACAACCTTGTCCTCTCATCCAATACAAATATCACCAAATCTGAGGACAACCTTGTCCTTCAATAACAATACAAATTAGAAAACCAAACCTCAAAAATTTACTTGAAATATCTTTCGCCCACAAATCTGCTACCAACCCCATGTACGACCTGTTAACGTCACCTATAATCATGTACAGACTTTCTCTCTTCCCCAAAAACTATGTACGTAGTTCTCCTTACTACAACTAGTGTATGTATGTGATTGTGCCCACTTCAACCCACAAATACAAGACTATTCCCACATTAAGCCATGTATGTACATGACTGTTCCCACTGCAACCCGCATACGTACGTGATTGTTCCCACTGAAACCCACATAGATGCACAAAAACATGTATGGACACTTATGTACATTTTTCTCCACTCATACATCTTATTCCTTTTGCAACTACCTCTCTCTCCTACACGTGCAATGTGTTTTTCCTTGCCAAGAAATGAAAATAGAGAGTCCTCAACCCTAGGCCAAATTTTCCATCATGTAGAATTTCCCTTTGCTAAAAAACACCAAGCCTCCTAGCACAAGTGCAAACTCACTTATGCTAACTCCATCCTTGCACAAATGATCAAATGTCACAATGACATCTCTCCTTTATATACAAGTCTAATGAGTGAGTTTAGGAGCCCTTCCTAAACTCAACAATGAATTATAATATTCTATTCCTCTTTGTGGGTGTGACACCACATCATAATCCCACATAGCCCATCAACTTAACCATGAGGCCCTAGCCTCATTCCAGGGTCGATTTCACTAAAACAAAAGGATAATCCAGTGCCAACGAAGATTCCCACATGTGTGACACCTTGGACTCTTGTCGAAATGCCTCCCAAAGCTACAAAAAACAACACTCCCTCTCAGCGAGGGAGGTATCTCATCCATCATCATATGAATGTACCTCTGTCTCCCACACTAGAAGTGACTATATCTCCTCTATAACATCAACACTCTAGTCCTCATGATTGGTTGTTCCCTCTATCACTAAAATAGGTCCTGCTCTCTAGTCCTCCTGACAGGTTGCATCCTCGATTACTGAAGAAAAACCTGATAAAACAACTGAATCCTTCATGGAGGGCACACAACTCCTAGAATCCTCCTGCCTTTGAACCTCTTGTCTGGCATGCTCAACCCATGGCACCTATTTTTCAGTACTAGAAGATGCATCTCCCACCTGAACTTGAGGGGGAACTCCCTCTAAATGTATGACTCTCCCTCTGAGCCAACTGAATCTCCCTAATAGCGGGCTCCCTCTGAGTCTACATGCTCCCTCTAAAACCTGACTCCCTCTGAGTCTGCACAAACTTCAAAACCATTTTCTCCCTTTGTACATGTTCACCTCCTCTGAATTCTAATCTCCTATGAACAGTCCTAGGAGGTTGCTCCTACCTACTAGATCATGAAGGCTGACTCCCTCTGAAATATGGCTTCCTCTAAGCCGACACTACTGGTGTGGATACTTGCCTCACCACTAGTGGATCCACCTGCTCCCTCTATGCTACTGGTGGGGCCACCTACCTCACCATTGATGGCACCATCTACTCCCTCTGTGCTACTACTGGGGCCACCTACCTCACTTGATCTAGGATCTTTTCATCATGACTTATAAAGAATTGTATTAAATGAGCATAAATTAAAGTGCACCATTAAAGAAGGGAAAACTCAAAAATGAAGAGACATAAGCATCAAATCTGAACACGAGAACTTGATAACAGAGTTTGTCCCTGGTGGACTACATCTCCGGGTCCTTCTCTCAAATGGGTAGGCTCTTTCATTAACTCAGCAAAAGAATTTGGAAAATACATAAATATACCTCATTCTGAAATCAAGCTGCAGAAATAATGCTCAGATCAGAAAACAGACATCACTATAGAATTTGTGGCGTCGAATTACCCAAAAATGACTATCTCCACACCTCGATCCGGCTTTGGCACTCCCAGGCCCAAAAAGAATTTCATCTCGGTTTACATGCCCTCTGCAACCTGCAATAATGACAGACCCTACCTCGTAATTCATGTTGCGGTCATATAGTAGCGCCTCCCCTTCTGGCTGGGCAGAACCTGGCTTAAATATAAAAGTGGCGGATAGATTTACCAACAAGTCTATTGGCGAGTAGGTTGTCGGTGCTATAATTAAAACGTTATATATGGGGGGAGGTCTCCGGGTCAAACCTGTAGGCCTCCCTTTTGGGATAATGGTTATAACTCCCGTTGTTTTTGGATATTGGCCTCTAGATCTGGCGGATATGATAGATATAGCGGGACCTCCGCCATATTTGGCGAGGGTCCGTTTACATATTTTATTTATTTTTCGGTCACAAACCCTCATTGGGAATTTTGGGGGTGCCACATGTCACCCACTAATTGGGCCACATGGAATCCACTGATTGGTCCACCTGATCATTAACTTCGCCTTCCTATCAATTCATACAGGACACATGGCACTTTTTGGGTGGTGCCACGTGGCATTTTTCTACTGGTCCACATGGACCCCTAAAAATCCTATTGGCGGGTGACACTTGATAGCCTCTAGCATTGCGAAATGGCATGTTGATGTCATCCTACCATGTCAGTTGTTGATGTCATGCTTACATCAATAGTACGGACGATGGTGTGGCCCTTGTTGACTTGCCCTGTTTGACCATAACTTTGACCGTGAATATCTTCCAAACCGTAACTCCATTTGACGATCTATTTGGACCATTAGAAAGCTTGTGACATTCTCTTCACGATTTTCAATGAGTTTTGGAAACTTTGAATTTTTCCCTTTCTTTGTTTTTTGAATCCATTCTGAGTGTTCTAAGTTTCCTCTATGAGTTCTAAGTTGTTCTTTTCCTTCTCTGGATCCTTTTTGGATCACGCCTTCCCACTGAGAGATTTTTGGACCACCTAAATCTTTCATCAATCAACAAGTGAGGGAAGAGTCCCCTCACTTTGTCATTATCGATCCACTTTGCCTTGCTTGGATGTGTGCCTTTTAAGCCTACTCAAATATAATCAACATCACCCCTACGTGAAGTCCTCGTCCTCCTATCCAGGATGATATCTTCCTATAGCTCATCCAAATACTCAAGTGAAAACTCATCAACTCATGGTATTGAAAATTACTCATCTTGATCCATGATCATGGGAGGCTAAAAAAATTTTGAGTTCTCAATGTTCACAACTAAGTAAATCTGCATATAAGGTGGAAGATCAAGACGAAAAAGCATTGGTACCACTTTTCTCTAAGATAGTGAAGGGTCCATAACGAATGGTCTTGAGTTTCTTGCCTTCACCCTTCAATATCTCCTTGTTGATGGGAAGCCATACCCGATCTCCAACCTGGAACTGATGATCAACCATGTGCTTTTCATACCAAGCTTTATACTGTGCTTGAATTTTCTCTAATTGTTCCCTCACTGCCTGGTGTATCTGTTGGATCCTTTGGATGAACTTGCGGGCTTTGTCCTTTGTTCTTTCTTCATTTACATCGGTATTTCTCATGTACATCAAGTCCAAAGGAACCTTTGGTAGGTACCCAAAACATGTCTGAAAAGGTGAACTTTAAGTGGATGAATGTAAAGCTCGGTTGTACGCATGTTGTACATAGGGTATCTATTCATCCCATAATTTGGGACGCTTGTTGCAGTAGCCTTGAAGCAAAAGTACCAATGTTTGGTTTACCAAGTTTGTCTGTCTGTCGGTTTATGGATGGAAAGCAGTTCTCCTCTTCAATTTGGTGTCCATCATTCTCCACAAGCTATTCCAAAAGTCCCCAAGGAATCGAGTATCTCAATCTGAGACGATAGATGTGGGTAATCCAAAGTGAACCCAAACATGTTGGAAGAAGAGATTAGAATTATTCTCAGCAGTGATCTTCTTTTTACATGGCATCAAGATACACATCTTTCTAAACCTATCCACTACAACATACAAATAATCATGACCCCCTTTGGTCATTGGTAAACCCCTTACAAAATCAATGGAGACACTTTCCCATGGATGGGATGGAACATGAAGTGGTGAGTGTAACCCTAGTTTTCTATTAGTGGGCTTACAAGTAGAACACGTCACACACCCCTTTACATATTTAGTTATAATTTCTTTCATTTTAGGCCAGCAAATTTTTTTTGTAAATGAGCCATAGTTTTTCGTACCCCAAAGTGCCCAAACACAAGAGAAGTATGAGCTTCTAGTATTACATGGACTTGTTCACTTGTAGGAATACATAGCTTTCCAATATGGTAGAGTAATTTTCCCTTGTTACTTGTACCCTTTTTGTACTTGATTACCAAGTGAAATTGTTGTAGAAAACCCATCCACCTGTAGTGTCGAGATTGTTGCAATTGTGTCTGTGCTTGAAGATACTGTAAGGGTTGGTGATCTGTATGTATGATTGTTTCCTTCCCTAACAAGTAGTGCTTCCATTTATTTACACTCTGGAATAATGCATACAACTCTTTATCATATGTAGGATAGTTAATGTTAATATTATGGTAGTTGCGAGAGGTATTTACCCCCATGTGTGAACCTGACGAGAATAGAAGACTCCGGGAAGCAAGAGAAACCCTAATGAGTTGGCTAATAACCCTAGAAGCCTTGTTGGCTCAAGAAGATAATTTATATTAGGCCATTAGCCTCCAAGAGAAGAAGTCAGCCAGAAATTGTAATAATATATTGAACAGACACATATCCAGAAGGAGAAGTCGGCCCCAGCAAAACTGGAAAAACCACTATAAATACAGGGCGCCAGTTCTCATTTGTCACATCTCAGAATTGCAGTTCTACAGTTTGGTGCGCACTGCAGTTGCAGTCTTGTGCGTAGGTTTGGAGGAAGAGCTGGTGTAGCTGCAGTAGTAGCAAGATCTCAGTTTTGGCTTGAATATCTCTTGACTAGGGTTTGGAACATCTGATCAGTCTTTTGTGATGCATTATCCTTGGGGATTGATGCGCTACTCTTTGTTTGGCTATCTAGCCTATGGTTTTCTTTCGGAGGAATTCTCAGTCAAGGTTAAGGTGCTCGGAGGGAGGGTTCGGCCTATGGTTGGGTGACGAAGGTATCGTCAATGGTAAAACGAGCACACCATCTTCTATATTCTAACATTTAACAACAACTTGTTTAAAAGTTTATGAGTGGTAAAAGATAGGCTTACGATATAGAATCAATACTGCACCCATGGTGTATCCGTTGGAATCTGTCTTGATCTCAAAAGGTTGTTGAATATTCGGCAGTGATAATACCGGTGCGGTACTGATATTCTCCTTCAAAATATTGAAAGCTTTTTATTGCTTTCCTTCCCATTAAAAAGTGTTCTTCACACCGGTAAAGGCATGCAAAGGAGCTGCTATAAAGGAGAAGTTGGGAATGAATCTCCTCCAATACTCGACTGCACCTAAGAAACTTAGGACTTCGGTTACGCTTTTTGGCTCGGGCCAATTTACAATTACATCAATTTTGGAAGGGTCAATTTTCAATCATCCTCCTCCTACAATATGACCTAAGTACACAAGCGCAGTTTTTCCAAATTCACATTTAGATAGTTTTACATACATCTTTTCCCTTTGCAAAGTATCCAATACTTTACTTACATGCCTCACATGCTCATCCCAAGTATCGCTAAAAACGAGAATGTCATCTAAATATACAATCACAAAGTCATCTAGGAAAGGCCTGAATACATCATTCATCACACGCATGAAAGTTATCGGAGCATTGCAAAGCCCAAACGGCATAACTTGTTGGCACAAGTCTGATCAGACCAGGGTCCTTCTCAGGTTACCAACAAAAGGTACCGAGTAGTATAGAGTGTTGGCATTTTCATCTCCTCCGAAGAGAAGAAGTCTCACCCGAAGCGTTGTTGAGACAAATAGATAGGGAAGGGTAAGGAAGAGAATTAGGAGGATTCACAGAACCTTCAGGACTCATCCTTATCTTGCGCAAAATACATGAACAGATATGAATCTTATGTGTGCAAGAATCGAACCTACTTACGTTGCGAACAAGCATTTAAACACAGAACCATCACATGTAACTTATAAACCATAAAGAAGTATCGCAATGCATAAGTAAAACACACAGAAACACATCATATTTTGAAAATCCAGGTCCTTCCTCATATTATCTTCAAAATATTTCTTTAATTACAGACTCAAAAATACACAGTAGTGCTCTGTACAGACTCTTGGCTCTGTACTCATGTCGCGGAGCTCCAATTCTCAGACTGATATGTCGATTACATTACAAACTCGAGACTTGGCTTGACTCGACTGACAACAACCTCACCAAGAGGGAAAGATCGACCTGCACTTAATCACAATTCAACCAACCCAATAGCTAACCAACCCCTTTTACAATCATGTTCATCCCTATATATAAGCTAGGTTGTTTCTTTCGTCTCGGATTGCACACTTTCTTCTTATGTTGCAACCATTGTTGCTTAGCTAGCGTTGCGTTGTCTTTCGCAATTGATTTCTATTGCCCTTTATTACTCTCTTGTCCAGATTCTTTTGAATCTTGCGCAACTCGTGCTCAGTCAAAACTTGTGCAATTCCTTATCCCAAAAAATGAAGGGCCCAACAGGCTCCAACCACAACCCTTGACTCTCCCTCAAGTCAAGTTCTTGGGTCTTTCACAGATTCCAGGAGCATCTATTTTTTTCCCTTGTCCTCCTTTTCTTCTTCCTTCTTCTCTTTTGTTTGTGCTTTCTCTTCTTTTGCCTCTTCAAACGAAGGGCCCAACTCTAGGACCAACTCTAAGGCTCCCTCCTTCACTCCTTGAAAGTTTCCAACTTTATCCTGCCACTTCCTAGTGAGGAGTGATGCCTCTACAACAAACTCTTGGGTCACCTCTTTACCACACCCCTTTGGCTTGGACATGACCAACAAGTTCCACTCGGAATGTGTTGTTGCATCAACTTGATGCATCTGCATGTACATTGTCTGAATGATAGGTTGGAAGTCATGCATCTCTTTCTTTTCTATAGACTGTGCCTCAAAGAGGTAGTTCAGATCATTGTCCACCTGTTGGATTTGTTCGAACTTCTATTTTTTCTCCATCAGATCCATTGTGGATGCAACTTCTTCATTCAACACCTAGATCTTGGTGCGTACCTCCTCCAAGACCTAGTTGTGTCGAGTGATGATTCCCATCCAATCATTGACTTCCTTGAAAATATTTGTGCATTTTGTTGTGTACTTGTGTAGTGTTGCTCGGGCATTGTTGCCTTGCAGTACTATATTTTGCATCTACTCTTGCAGCTTCTAAGGTTGTTTCTCTACTTCTTGTTGAGTCTATCGTAACTGTGCTTCCAGATGCTCAGTGCGAGTGGCGAGTTGTGTCCATGCTCCTTGGAGCAGCTCAATTTGGTGCTCCAGCTCACCTGCATCAATGGATTCAGGCAGTTGGGGTGTGGCCTTACGAATCTTCGACCAGGCTTCAGCAAGCCTTTCTTGCACTCTTTCCAGTCTGTGCTCAATCTAGGCCTTGGCCTGTTCTTCTTGTTGTCTTGATGATTGCGCAAGGAACGCTTCTTCCCTCGTGACCTCGGCAGACCTCTCGGCCTACTGGAGCCTTTTCTCCAATTGATCAGTTGATGCTCTGATCAGTCCAAATAAGTGTGTCGCTGTCCATTGTACCAGGTTAGCGGATGAAGGGGTTGTGTCTCTGGGTGCTCATGTCTACAATGGAAGTCCATTCGTCGTTGAATGCTCCAAGTGGGTCTCTACCTCCTCCTTTGTTGATGGTCCTAGTGTGATCCTCAAACTTATCACTGAGGGCAAGAGAGTCGGAACCTTTGTTCTAGCTATGCGTAGTTGCATCAGTTATGTGCATTGTTGAGGGTTATGGAGAACCAACTCCATTTGTTCGCACACGGATGTCGTGCTCTTCCCGAGTGTTGATTCTAGTTCCTTCTGAGCCTCTGGTATCTCCTGCTCTTTTGTTTCGTCTACTTCTTGCATTGTTATTTCTTGGGCACCCTCACCCTTGGTCGGTGAGGGAATTTGCTGGTTGCTTTGGGATTGCGGCTCCTCCATAGTTTGGGTGTCTTTTTCTTGTGATGAAGGCTCAGTCTGTTGTTCCTGTATGTCTGGGTTTGGACGAGTTAGCTTCATGCTATGTTATGGTACTTTGGGGTTTGGACCAGAAACTTCTGGTATTGGATTAGGAAACTCTTGGGTTATTTCTGGGAGTTCTCGCTCCACTTTCTCTAGTTGATCGAGCTGCATTGGCTCTGGGTTTGTGGTCTGGGGTGGAATGGTGGTTTCTGGGGTTGGCGACTAGGGTTGTGGTGATGACAGAGGGTGCTCAGTGATGGTTGTGGATGGAAATGTTTCAGGCTTAGGGTCATCCAAAATGTGGATGATGGGGCTTACTTTGACCACTGAGTGGGTGTGGGGGTTAGTTGATGCTATGGGTTGGGGGTTCAAAGGTTTATTCAATGAAACCCCGGTTCTGGGCTTCTTCACCATTGGTTTGTTAACGAACACAACACTCAGGATCTGGTTGACGTCCTCACCTGACAACATGACATTAGCTAGCAACCGATGGAGGATCGGTAGCATTCTTTTCTTACGCTCCAATGGTTGTGTCTCGTCTTCCTCGTCGGAGTTTGATTGTTCTGGAGCTTATTGCTTCTGTGGCTTTGGTCCTGAGCTCGATATTGCTCCTACTTCTTTGCCTTTCTTCTTCAGCAACTCCACAGGCAGAATATAGTGCATCCCTGACTTACGTGAGTTGTGTTTGACTCCTAGCCACGACATTACCTCTTTTTTGAAGGCCTCCTTGTCCAGATAGAACGACAACATCCTTGTATGGAAATCTTCCTTGCTAACATGTCTCGGCCATACAAACTTATGGTGTCGGTTCATGCTAAAGGTAATGTTTATCGTATTGTAGTTGAGGAGCTCCTGTAGAATACCCAGCCTCTGTGTTGTGTCTATCAGGTCATTGTACCACTTAGCAAATGTTGCAGTGTTGAAGGCAGCATTCTCTGAATCCGACCTGGATTGTCAGGGCTCGAACATCTTTTCCATGCACCCCTTGTCTGGTAGCATCGGTGCCCTTCCTATAGGTGGCTTCCACTTGAACATTGTGAATGCCAACAACAGATATCCGTAGGTGAAGTTTCCTCCCTTATCCTGCACTTCCTTGCATGCCACTAGTAGTTCCTCAAGCATGTAACTACACCAATTGAACACAACATCGTTGGTGCAAAATCTTGTTATTGATCATGCATCTAGCGTGCATTCGCCCTTGTAGTATGATCTCATAACCTTGTTGGATATGATGTAACAACTAGTCTGGACTGTCTCTAGTAATATGGGGTCGATTATTGTTGTGTGTCCCCCCCTCTTTGTGTTGAATTTTTCATACAGGCTCGGCTCTCCTTTCTTTTTGTTGTGCTTACCAGGACCCTGGAATCCTTTCGACACATATTCTCCTTTGAAGGATGGTCCAGTAAGCTGATGGATGTCTTCAACATGGATTGGATACCGCTTATCCAACCAAATACTTCTATCATGCACCCTACTTATCAGAAATTTTGTGCACCGCGCAACCTAACCAGTGGTACCGAATACTGGTGGGTCTCTAAGGTTCATGATGGTCGAATTGAATAAGTTGACAAATTCTGGTTTTGGCACAAATTGCATGCCTCCTAACTCGTCTGGAGCCATCTCCCAAATAACATCTATGTTCATCTAGGGGAACAAAAGTGGATCTATTAGGTCAAGATAGAGGAGCTTAAAATGCTCCACCTTCCCTTTGAGATCGCCCACGACCTTGACTCAGGGGTCGCAGGGCTCGTCTGGTACCGCATCCTTAGACATGGTGCTTCGGCTTGTTGTGGCTCTCAGCATTGTGGATTCTAAGTTATCACAACTTCTACGGAAAGCTAAGGACTAGGGTCACGACTACATATTTCACAATTGTACAGGTTGGTTCACTCTATTGAATTCATAAATGGGTATGTACTTTGAAAACGATGTGTTCTCGGCGAGTTCTCAGAGCCTTATACTTGGCTTAGTGGGAAAGTTTAGAAATAACTATTTCTCATCGTGACCGTATGGACACAACTGGATCTGAGTTGTCCGATGGGATGGTTTAATGGGGTAAATCCTATTAGGCGATTATGGCATTACTTGCGTGAGTGGGATAGGGACGTGGCCAATTTCAGACCTTTCTGTTTGACGGGTGGGAATCCCGGCGCGAACTCTGATGGAATCTTTGTGTATCGCAGCTTTATTGCTTAACTGAATTCATACGAGGTATCGTAATGGAAATAAAGGTTGTGACTAGACCGGGTTCGTGTGGCACGTGGACTCAGATCGTATTCAGATTCGTTCTCCCTCTGACCACAAAGCGGGTCCCTGTCATATTAATGACTATCATTAATGGATTCTCTTATGCTTTGGATCCTGCACTGCTGATTCAATAGTTCTATATCAAACAAGACTTAAATGGAAAATGAACTAAGTTTCATGGCGCAACACTGCGCACATCGACTTTATTAACTGAATTTACAAAAATTTCGGAAAACTCAAATCTAACTATTATACATGCTCCTTCGGACTAGAGAAACAGTCCCTTTTTCTCAATTTTGAGACATATAGGGCTTCAGGCAAGCGTCGTTCACCCATCCTAGCCACTGCATACCATCCAGTTGCGCAAGTCTAACTGCTCCTGAGGGTCAGATCTCTGCAATTATAAATGGTCCCAACCAATGCATGTGCAACTTGCCAGGATGCTTCTGGTACCGACTATCGTAGAGTAGAACCTTGTCTCTTTGCGTAAATACCTTGGTCTTAATGTGCATGTCATGCCAAGATTTTTGTCTTGATTTTTCAACTGACTGATGGAAGTCTGCTAGAAAGTTAGTCTCCTCGAGTTCTTGTAACTCCATAAGTCTCTGTGCAACTAATTCCTCCTCTGACATATGTGTGATCTATGCAATATACAAACTTGAATTGATGAATTCTGCAAGCACCACTACCTCTTTCCCATAAACTAGCCAGAATGGTGTGTGCCTGTGGAGTTTCTTTGTGGTTGTCTTGTAAGCCCATAGTACTGCTTGGACTTTGTCATCCCAATCTTCATATTTTGTGCAATAGACCTTTGTCAATCCTCTTTCTAGAATCTTGTTGAATGCTTCTACTATTCCATTAGCCTACGGGTGGTAGGGGTTGATTTTGTGATGTTGGATCAGAAACTCTATTGTAAGCTTTGATATAGTGCTACTAATGAAATGATCTCCCTGATCCTTGGTTAGGCTCCTAGGGCATCCAAAACATGTGATAATATTCTAAAAGATGAACCTGGAAGCAATATTGGTTGAACAGTCATGAACAACTGTTGCTTCAGCCCAACGCATAAGGTAGTCAGTTGAGGTGATGATGTACCTAGCCTTTAAATGCTTGGTTGTGGGGTTGATTGGTCCAATGAAGTCAACTACCCATTTCTCAAATTCTTGTAGAGCTTGAACTGGTTGCAGTGGTAATTCATCTCACTGTGACGGCTTACCCACTCGTTGACAAACATCACATGATCTAGCGTATACCTTTGCATCCTTGAAGAGTGTTTCCCACCAAAGTCCAGCTTGTAGAATTTTTTGTGCAGTGGCCTTTCCTCCTACGTGACCTCACGTAACTCCATTGTGTCATTCCCAGAGTATATCTTGTCTTTCATGATCCAGGACACATATTTAGAGGATACTATCTAGTCTCAGTTTATACAACTGTCTGGCGATCAGCATGTAATCAGTTTATCTAACAACCATGTGGCATTTCTGGGTTGCGGAATATGTTTCTGGGTAGGCCTCTGTACTTAAGAAGACTACTATGTCCTCCAGGTACTCTGGTATGGCCTCAGCCCAGAACAAGTCTACATCTGGGAGATGATCATCTATTGCTCTGCCACTTTACCTTGACTCTAATCTGGACAGGTGATCAGGTCCTACATTGCATCTTCTCGACTTAATGATAACTTCAAATGAAAATTCTTGAAATAATAGCAACCATATACAAATTCTCCCTTCCAACACAAGTTTGTTAACTAGATATTTCAATGGAGAATGATCAGTAAAGAACTTGAAATGAAAACCTGACAAATAATGTATAAAATTATGCAAAGCATAAATCATGGCTAAGCCCTCCCTTTCTGTAGTTGTGTAGTTGCACTCTGCTTGCGACAACTTCCGACTCGCAAAATAGATAGGATGATCCATAGCTCCATCTCCAGGTTACACTAAGATAGCTCCTAAGGAAATTCTTGAAGCATATACATGGACGTGAAATTTATTCTCCCCATTTGGGAATATCAAAATTGGTGTTGTGTTGAGCTTATCCTTGAGTGTCTCAAATGATTTATCACATTCTAGAGTCCATTGGAATGTTTCTTCCTTTTTCAGTAGATTTTCCTGAGGTGCAGTAATGTTGGCATATCTTCGGATGAACCTGCGATAGTAACCTGTGTGTCCCGGTGTGGAGTGAAATTGTTTAGCATTCGAAGTAGGTGGTGGCATATTCACAATGACGACAACTTTAGATGGGTCTACCAATACTCCTTCTCAACAGACTATGTGGCCCAACCAATTCCCATGTGGTACACAAAAGATACACTTTTTGAGATTCAATGAGATCTAATATTCTCTGCATCTGTCAAACATTAGTCGTAGCAGTGCTACATGTTCCTTGAGCAAGCTATATATCATCCAATCATCCATATAGACTTCTATAAAATTGTGAATGAACTCTCTAAAAGTTGCTATTACAATCTTGGAGAAAACTGCAGGGGCGTTCTTTAATATAAATGGCATCACATTGTATGTGAAAGATCCCCTTTATGTTATTAATGTGGTCTTCTTCTTGTCTTCTTCGGTGTTAAGAACCACATATCAATATAGCATAGAAAAACCTCAGAATAAGTACTCAACGCCTTGAAAAAGAGATAATTTCAGATACTAAGCCTCTTCGAGGGGGAAACCTCCTTTTATCCCACATAAATGTTCAAGTACAAGATCATTCCAAATGAAAATGTCTCCTTGGTATATATAGGATACTAGGAGGTATAATTACAACTAATGGAATAAATCCAACATAAATAAAATAACATTACCAATGTAATATGCCCCAATTAAGGGGTAATGAGCCAATATTAGTGCTTAACATGCCCCTCCCATTGAGACAAGTGTTGTCCGCAATGCTTGAGTAACTATGGATGCTTCTATATAAAAGACTCATCTTCCCAAGTGGAATCTTCAGCCGGTAGTTTCCTCCATTTAATGAGATACTCTAAAATGGATCTATTCCTCAGTTGGTGAATTCTTGTGTCAGTGAGGAGTGATGGCTTTAGGGTCCAATATGATGTTTCCTTCATCGTAGAGTTCTAGAAATATAGTTTGAACCCGGGGATCTTATGCCCTATAACCTTCTTTAAGCATGGAAACATGGAAAATTGGGTGTACTACCATTGAAGATCTGGGAAACTTCAATTTTTATGCCATGGTACCAATCTTTTGCAACTTCTTATAAGGGCCATGGTAACTTTGGTGATAATTTATTATCCTTCTTGGCTTGCTTGAGGGACATCTGTTTGTATGGTTGTAGTCTTAAAAACCCCAATCCCCTACTTCAAAACTTCTTTCCCTCTGATGTTGATCTACTTGTTGTTTCATGCAATTTTGTGCCATGGTCAGGTTGTCCTTTAGATTTACATTTGTTGTTGATGCTCGATGTGATATTCCTTGAACCATAGATTTTTCTTTTAGAGAAGAAGTGATGGAAGGATGAATATCCATAGAGGTGCCATTAATGGTGTCATTTTTGTTGGAGGGTGAGAGGAAGTGTTATACCACCATTCATGGATAACCATTTTAATGAACCATTGTGTTTTGTTTATCAAAGACAAAGCGAAGGTAGTCTTCCAAACCTTTGTTCACTATCTTGGTTTGTCCATCAGATTGAGGATGATAGGATGAGCTATGAATGATTGAGTAAACAAGAAAATAATTATGTCCGAAAATGTCCGATTGAAGATGGGATCTACATCACTTGTTAATAATCTTTGGGCTACCATGTAGCTTTGAATTGTCTCCATGAATCACGGTGGCAATTGTACTAGATTTAAAGGGATGAGAGAGTGCACAAAGGGTAATGCGTGCCGAATTGGAGTCTATCAGCAATCACCATGATGACACTCTTTCGAGACTTGGTAACCCTGTGATGAAAATCCATGGAAACCTCCTCCTAAGCCGTGACTTGGGATGGCTAATGGTTGTAAAAGACACGGGGTCTTAATTGTTTTCCATATATTTTTGTTGAAAACTTAAACCAAACGTGCATACAAACCTTTGAACATCAATTTTAAGGCCATCCCAAAAAATCTTTCTTGACTCTATGGTAGGTTTCAAAATCACAGGTGCCCTCCCTAAACGGAGGTGCAATTCCAATAGTACCTTTGTTTGAGTTGGGAGTTCTTACATAAATATAAGCGATGTTGTACCATAGTGAATCATTTTTCTTACATAAATATAAGCGATATTTGTACCATAGTGAATCATTTTTCCATGTAAATGTATCTAATGCACTGGAATCCTGCTGCAACCTTTGAATGAGAGTCCACACTTTTTCTTCATTCTTCCATTCATCCCTTGCTTCTATTACCCAATCAAGTTGGAAGATCAAGATAGCATAGAGAAAGGCCTCAACATCTTCATCCTTTCTTTAGAGTGCATCTGCCACAACATTTTGCTTCCCCTTTTTATAGACGATTTCAAAATCATAACCCAATATCTTGGTTACCTATTTTTGTTGTTCTTATGAAGATAGTCTTTGTTCCAAGAAGTATTTAAGACTATCATGATCTATTTTGACCCTGAAGTGCCTATCTATTAGGTAAGGACGCCATTTCTTCAATGCATGTAGTATTGCCATCATTTCCTTCTCATAAATGGGTTTGTGTAAGTCCTTTCCCTTGAGTGTTCCACTTTCAAAATCTAGGGGCCTTCCTTCTTGCATTAGGACAGCACCAATTCCATTTCCCCAGGCATCACATTCCATAATAAAGTTTTTTGTGAAGTCTAGAGTGGTCCAGACAGGAGCTTTGCACATCACCTCTTTAAGTTGTTCAAAAGCTTTAGTTGCCTCTGGTGTCCATGAAAATGCATCCTTCTTAGTTAGTGTCGTTAAAGGTGCTACTATTCTTCCATAGTTCCGAACAAAACTGTGGTAGTAACCTGTCAAACCATCCATCTTAGTATCCAACTTAGCTTCCATTGAATCCATCATCTCTTGTAGTTCATCTTTGGTTACTGTCTTCTTTTGTAAATCATTTATGTCCCTACGCATTTCTTCACCTTCATCAAGAGTCCAAGTAGGATTGTCTGGAGGCTTATTTGGTGTAGAAGTTCCCTTTTTTGGTGGCATGTTGGCCAACTATCACTTTAAACCTTGATTTTGAGGTGGTTCTGCTAGACAATCTTCCTTTTATTGTATCTCCAAAATTTCGGCCCTTCTGAGTATGAACTTTTATTTTTTGTAGGTATCTGATATTTCTTCTCTTCAATGCCATAGTTCTGATCGAAATTGGATGTGCCAAGTGGAATATATGGTAACTTCCCCGCAACTTGCTTATTTTTTGCCTTTCCAAGAGATCTCACTTGTATATCGTGCCCCGCACAAAATAATTGATATAAAATTCTTAAACTTGTACCAGAACTATTACGGGTTGTCCACTATCCAATGTAACTGGTCTCACTCAATTTGGATACTCTAGGAAGAATTTATGATTGTTTTACCTGGAACACATGCTTGAGACTAGTTAATAGGACTAGTCTGATACCTTATCTTCCACAGGGTGTATCTACAAATTTATGACCCAGAAGCTGCAATTGCTACCACAGATACCTTACTAATTTATGAGAATATCCTTTGGAGTTCAGGGTCTGAAACGTTACAAAAAATAAAATTATAGCGAACATTCTGCAATGACTCAATTCAGGATGATTCCAGAACCCTATCTTACAAAGGCTATATCTATGAAATTATAAGGCCTCGGGAGCTGAAATTTTAACCCAACATACCTTGATCTGTCTACTAAATATACTCCAAGACGTTCCTTCTAAATCGTTGTAGAAAAGAAGTTATAGTGAAAATTCCACGATGTCTCAGATGTAGCAGCAAAACCCCAAGACCTTGAGCTCTAATACCATATGTTAAGAACCAAATATCAATATAGCATAGAAAAACCTCAGAATAAGTACTCAACACCTTGAAAAAGAGATAATTTCAGATAATAAGTCTCTTCAAGGGGGCAACCTCCTTTTACCCCACATAAATGTTCAAGTATAAGATGATTCCAAATGAAAATGTCTCCTTGGTATATATAGGAGACTAAGAGGTATAATTATAACTAATGGAATAAAGCCGACATAAATAAAATAACATTACTAATTTAATATGCCCCAATTAAGGGGTAATGAGCCAATATTAGGGCTTAACATTCGGCGATCCTGACTTGGTGGTACCTTGAAAAGCCATCTGTGAATGAGTATAATTCCTTCCCTGTAACTTGTTCTAGCACATCATCAGTAAAAGGTGTTGGGAAAGGGTCATGCACACAAGAAGAGTTAAGGCTTCTATAGTCTACACAGGATTTAATATCCTATGTGCCTTTCTTGCTTTGAATAACTATTGAGCTGACCCATTCTGCTTCTTCTACTGCAAAAATGAGTCATGCTTCCAACATCTTGTCTATCTCCTTCTTAACCTTCTATTTGACTCTAGGGTTAATATGGTATGGTCTATGTCTCACAGGCTTGGATCCTAGTTTCAATTCAATTTTCATTTCTCCCATAACTCCTTTGATTCCATTTAACTCTGAAAAAGTCTTTGGGAAAAAATCCTCATATTCCTGTAGCAAACTCTGTATTTCTTGATTGGTTTGCTCATCCCAGTAGTCTCCCATCGTAGCTATCTTGGGCTGCTTTGTGGACCCTATGTTGATTTTGCACAATTTTAATGGGTGGTTGTAGGAGCTATAAGTCTGGTTGGGTATGGTTTTCTAGATTTCTTTATTCCCCTCTGTCTCTTTGATGGCTAGGTTTCTCAATTCCTCTAAGTCATCTAGGCTTTTTGAATCCCTGCTAATCTAATATCATTCTATAGGTTTCTCAGTTGAGGGAAGGTGAAGGTTAGTCTAAAGTTCTTGGCTATGTTTGCCACATACTACTAAGTTTGATTTTTTATTACCATTATCTGTAAAAATAAATTCTTTAATATTTTTCAGGACTACTTCAATCTCGACGTACTTACTTGTAAATGAGAAGTCTTTGTAAAAAAGAGTTGTCAGTGTTTGTCAGTCGTTGGTCTTTCTTCTGGTTTCCTCATGTATGAACCAAGATTTCGGGACTAGACCTAGAGAGTGGGGAAATGCATGAACCTAGAAGTGAGAGGGTATTCTCGCAGCTTGTCAATGTGTCATGCACTGTTCTATATGCCCTCCAAGATTTGATTCTCCATTGAACAGTTGCACAAATTGGAGATCCGACTGTATCTATGATTCCAGCTGCTCCTTACTCTGGAACCTATACTTGATAGATTTCTTCACCTCATCCCAAGTTTTGAGTAAGGATTTATGATTAGCCCACCATATGGCAGGGGTGTCCTGAAAAGCTACATCTAGTACCGAGATTCCTTTATCTTCTACTACCTTTTATTCCATGCTAAGAAAAAAATTGTTTAGTTTTGAGGTGCCATCGTATACTGGGTGTTCTCTAACTTCGGTCTCAACCTGTCTCGTTACTCTGACAGTTGCGCATCTTCTTGAGAATATTTCATATGAACCTTGTTGCCAACTGTCAAAAGCCAATTCTGAATCTTCGTCTGTTGACTGTATGCTTCTCCAACTTATTGATCCATCATAAGTAGGATTTATATAATCGTCTCTTGTTCATGTTGTTACGGTGTACAATTGGTCCAAATATTCTCCCTCCATATTATTGTATGTTGGCTCTGTATACCTGGGTCCTACATATGGATCCAAAGGTTGAACTACCTTGATTCCATTAGCCTCAAAGGTCATGTTGTCTTTAGTTGTCATAGCCCCAATCAATGCCAAGTAGTGTAGGGTAAGGGTCCTTATCTCCCATGATCTCAATGACTTCAAAGTTAGCCACTGTCTTTACTCCTGCAACATCTATTTCCACATTCTCCAGTCTTCCTATGGGGAAGATACAATATTGGTTTCTCATTCTTCACTGAATTGGGGAATATGTTAGCCTAGGTTTTCCTAAGGCTTCCCAGGTCTTCTTAGGCAGAATGTTCACATCAGATCCTAGATCCAACATGACGTCCTTAATCTCAAATTCATCTAACTGGGCTACTAGTCTGAATTCTTTTCCAGTTCATACTTTTCTTCTATGCACTCTCTGAGTACTATTCTCAGGAAGATTAGCCCTTATTCTTGCGTCTAGGGGTTCTTCGTTCGCTAAAAATAGGTATAGCGCATTGTGCAACTTTTTTGTTAGTTGATCATTCCCCATAATGTTAGGGAATAATTTAAACAAAAGTTCAACTACATTTTGAGGTTGCTCGAGTTGTCTCAGTATGACTACGGGGTTTCTGGGTGCAGGGGGTGAAGTAAGGACTCGCGCCATCTTAGGATAAACAATAGGTTGTGGGGGTTTCTCTTGCATCTCAGGGCTAGGAATATTCTGAAATGCTTCTATGGGATCTTTAGAGAACAACTTATGTTTTAGAGGGTCGTACATGTCTTCTTTAGGTGTTGCCTTCTGGATTTGAGTTAGAGTATCAACATCAGCTCTTGTTTTTGCTCCTCCTCGAGTAACGATATTAAGGTTGGGCAATTGTCCCTTAATAACTCTCTTGATTTCTTAACTAATGAGGTTAGTTCCTCATTGTTGTACCCTATCTTCCCATTTTGCAATTAATTATGGGTAGTATTCAGTTGTGTGCCCGTTGATTCTACAGTGAAAGCACCATGGTTGCCTTGGATGAGGACAGTCTCTAGCCATGTGACCTTGATCATCACAGTTATAACATTTGTTTGGCCCTCTTCCCTTAGTTCTTCCTCCTCTGAAGTCTCCTCCGACTCCACCTCCTCGACCTCTTTCTGGTCCCTAAGGGTTTTCATTCACCCTGAATGATGTTCAGTCTAACCTATCTGCAAGTGCATCCAACGCTCTACATTGATTGGTAGTATGTGTGGTAGATGCACAGAACTCACAGTGTACTTTATTTGGTACTGTCGAATATTTATGCATAATGGGGCACTGTCTTGGCCCATGCCCATGGATTTGGTAGATTTCACAATACTCAGCTGCTGGTGTTGCTTGGCCTCCTGGAAAATCATGATACAAGGTGGGGTTATGGAATGGAAAGTTCGTAGACACTTTCGCAACTCCTCCCATGGGTCATGGCGGGGGTACCATTAGATTCTGAGGAGGTCTCATTCCCCTTATTCGTGGACATTCATTCACCAGATGTCCTTCTGTATAACATCCGGTGCACCAAACCTGTGGTCGTCCTGGTTTGCGTATCGTCAACTCTTAAATATTTTTTGTAACCATCGATATTTTCCCTTGTAGTTGTGCCATATTTTCATATGTTGGGGTTCTAGTCACTCTCAGGCTCCCCAGGGTATCCCGTCATGGCTTCAATATTCATCAATTATTCCAAGGCGTCTATTAAAGTGGCTATCCGTTGTTGCGTTAATTGAATCTAAGTCAGAGGCAACAATCCATGAATGTACCATTCCCTTTGATGTTCCTCGTGGATTGGATGTGCCAACCTCCCTATAGCATCTTTAAACTTCTGGTTGTATTTCCAGGTTGATTCACCTTCACGTTGTTGGATCTCGCGCAACTCAGACAGAGCCTATTGTTCTAACTGAGGTAGTTTGAACTCTGCTATGAACCTTGTCCATACCTAGCCAAGAGTGAACACTTGACCTTGCATTCCTGGCACTCATGGCTCAATGATCTTCATGTACCACTTGAGAGCGCAACCTCTCAAGGTAGTTTGGAACTCGACCAACTTATTCGCATCCAAAGTCCCTCGGGATCTCCAGATTGCTTCACACAAGAACCAATGTTGCTCAACATCTTCATCTCCCTTACCCAAAAATTCTGGGTATCGGGAAATCGAACCTCCCACATGGCCAGCCATTGATGATCTTGTTGTTCTTATCAATATAAACCTTAACGGTCCTACTTGCGATCTACCAGGGGATCCCAATATCCTCCCTCTACTCGCACTTCTTGGTTGTGATTGATTAACTAATTGCATTGGAACAAAACTAGCATGATAAGGTAGTATCGAACTTACCACTTGTATAGAAGACACTTGGGGTATGGGTGATTCGGGGTTGGCGCCATTGGCTTCGAGGCGGTTTTCTTTGATCTGGGGGGTCTCATTTTCTTCCATTGGAATGATCTCTTTGGTCGGATTCCCGATCTCTCCTGTTATCGGAGCTGAATATTCTCTTTCTTCTTCAAGATTCATGTCGGATTCTTCCTCTCTTATGTCTACACCTTCTCCTTCTTGTCCAACCTCCTAGGGACTTCTTTCTTTCTGTCTTCTCTCTCAATTAATCTTTGACTGGCCAGTCTTTACTGTCTTCTCATCTTCCACAACTCTTCCATCTATATTTCCTCTACTTCTCTTGATCTGACTTATTTCCTCAACTTCTCAGACTATCTTGTTACTTTATTGATCTTGTCACACCACCACTTCTCAACTATGGCGACTCTCTTCAAGGCTCACTCGTCTCTTGAGTCTATTTCTTGTTGTTTCCCCCCAATTTTTCAAAGAACCCTTCCCCTCTCTCAAGCCATGACTCTACCCCAGCCTCGCCCTACCCCAAGCAAGGGTGTTTACACTTCCATCTCAGTCGAGGACATAGTCAACATCCCCTCTTCCATCAAGAAAACCATAATCCACAAGGGGATTTCTCTCAACAGTCTTCCCCTTGTGTCTTTCTTGAAAATAGCCTCTGCGCGTGAAAAATATTGGTGGTTCTCAGCTGCAAACTCGATAATATATCCTTCTAATGTGATACTGACCCATAAATCAATCGCCTGCGTGACTGGACAATCGAGCCGATGAAGTGATGCTAGATTTTCGGTGTCCCAAGCACATATCTTTTTGACTCATTCTTGGAACTCTGGAGCTTCTTGGAGCCTCTTTATCCAATGGAAAAGTTCTTCTGAAAAATTGACCCAGAAAATCTTATACTGGTCGCTCAATCTTTCTGAGTAAATGACTGCTTCACGAGTATCTTCCACGGACTTTCCCCTCAGTTTCGCTTCTTTCCATATGAAGGTGTCACCGTTTCTTTCCCACCATTGGTCAATACTAGATCTGTGGATCCACGGAAGCATCCTCCCTATAGGTTCCCTTTTAACACAGGTCTCGGCAATGGAACCATTTTGTTGGCGCAAGTTTGATCAAACCAGGGTCCTTCTCAGGTTACCAACAAAAGGTACCGAGTAGTCTAGAGCGTTGGCATTTTCATCTCATCTGAAGAGAAGAATTCTCACCCGAAGCACTATTGAGACAAATAGATAGGGAAGGGTAAGGAAAAGACTTAGGAGGATTCATATAACCTTCAGGACTCATCCTGATCTTGTGCAAGAGACATGAACAGATCTTAATCTTATGTGTGAAAGAATCAAACCTACTTACGTTGCAAACAAGCATTTAAACACAGAACCATCAAGTGGAACTTATAAACCATAAAGAAGTATCGCAATGCATAAGTAAAACACACAGAGACACATCATATTTTGAAAATTTAGATCCTTCTTCATATTATCTTCAGAATCTTTCTTTAATTACAGACTCAGAAATACATAGTAGTGCTTTGTACAGACTCTTGGCTCTAGACTCATGTCGCGGAGCTCCAATTCTTATATTGATATGTCGATTACATTACAGAATCAGGACTTAATTTGACTTGACTGACAACAACCTCACCAAGAGGGAAAGCTCGGATTCCACTTAATCACAATCCAGCTGAACCAATAGTTAACCAACCCCTTTTACAATCATGTTCATCTCTATATATAAGCTAGGTTGTGTCTTCCATCTCAGCTTGCACGCTTTCTTGTTTTGTTGCAACCATTATTGCTTAGTTGGCATTGCGTTGTCTTCCGCAACTGATTTTTGTTACTCTTTCTTGTCTATTGTCCAGCTTCTTCTGAAGCTTGCACAACTCATGCTCAGTGAAAACTTGTGCAATTCCTTATCCCAAAAATGAAGGGCCCAACATAACTAACCACTCAAACAATCTATGTTTCGTTTTAAAGGAAGTTTTCCATGCATCTTGTTATGTGGCTCTGATTTGATGATATCCACTGCGCAAATCCAACTTAGTGAAATAGAAAACATTCTTCAATTGATCAAGTAAATCGTCTACGTGAGGAAGAGGGTATCGATTTTTCACCGTGATTTTATTTAATGCCCAATAATCGACACACATTCACCATGTGCCATCCTTCTTTGGCACCATCACGATCAAAGAACCACAAGGAGATGAACTAGACCTGATGACACCTTGATCCAATAAGCCTTGCACCTGCTTCTTGATCTTTGTCATCTCCAAAACTGACATCCTATACATTCCCACACTAGGAAAAGGAGAATCTTGTTGAAGATGTATCTCATGTTGGATTTCCCTTTTAGGAGGTAATCCATCTGGTTCCTGAAAAATATCATCATACTTAGAAACAATATCAATTAATTTATTTTTATGAGATGGATCACACCCTTGGAAAGCGTTGGATGTCCCGACATCTTTCTCTCTAATGACCATGAGTACATATCTCTTATTAGTGTTTATGAGTCTTTTCATTTTCCCTGCACTAACGAGTGTCGTATTCACCCTCATTCTATGAGCCCTAACAATATATTCCACTCCCCCTTTAGTAAGGTGGTATTTTTTCTCATGACGAAAGAAGATTGCTTTTCTATCATAAAGATAAGGACTTCCCCACACTATGATACATATATCAAGTGGTACAACATCCAAATCCACTTCATAAATCAATTTTGAAGCAATAGAAAATCTGATCCTACATTGTTTGTTGACATTAAGTTTTGCTTTATCACGTGCCCAACCAGGAGGATAAGGCTTCAGATGTGGTTTTGTTTCAAGACCCATCTTTTTGACAAGTGCTTCAGATATTAAGTTTACTTGGGAACCCAGATCGAATAATGTAACTATCTTAGTATGTTTAGATACAACTCTTATATCAAATAACTCATTCCTCTTTCATTCATCAACATGAGATTCATCATTGGAACTTGAACTAGCATGAAGAGAATCCTTACCTTGTACTCCAACCATTGTAATCTTTCCTTCATCTCCTGAATCGGAACCAAGATCTTGTTGCATTGTAGCAATGGTATTGTTCTTCCCCTTTCCGCCAAACTTTTCGGTTTCTTTTCTGGATTCAGTTTCCAACAGTGTTCTGCATCATGACCGCTCTTCTTGCAATGAGTGCAAGATGGTTTTCATCCTTCTCTCGTCACTGTAGCAATCTTCTTGTCCTTCCTTTTAAACTTCTTAAAAGTCTTTTGTGGGAAATTGGAAGGTTTCTTTGTGGGATCTTCTTGAACATGTTTCCGCCTGTTCTCAAGGTGAGTGGCTTACACACAAACTTGGTCAAGACTAGTGGGGTTAAACAAGAGAAAACTATGTTGAATATAACTGTGAAGTGCACCAATATACTTCATTAAAGTTTCATAAGAATCCAAAGGAATGTTCAATGCAAGAGATTTCTTCCTAAATTCTTTTGTGAAACTTTGTACAATTTGTCCTTTACTTTGCCTTAAAGTTTGCCATTCCATCATTGCTTTATGTAAATACCCTAATGGATAAAAGTGTTTCCTTATCACTGATTTAAATTCTGACCATGAGGAAAGAAGCTTACCACACTTACTTTTGTCTTGAAGCTTGCTCTCCCACCATACGAGAGTGGTGCCTTCCAACCGAAGAGAAGCAAGTTGCATTTTAACTTCCCCTTCATCAATATGTTGGACACGGCAATAAACTTCAACCTATCGGATCCAATTATCTAGATTTTCAGGATTAGCATCTCCATTAAACATAGGTAAAGCAAATTTTACATCAAGCTTTAATAGTGGTTTCTTAAAAGAGGCTTTATGGATAGAATGATGAGAATGATGATAATGCTCAGAGGAAGAAGAACTAGAACTCAAAGGTGAAGATGGAGGCTCCAAAGGATCTCCTCCAACCCCTTGGTTTACCGAAGCATCATCATCTGCATGTGCTTCCTTTTTCTTCCCTTTCTTCTTCATCCTCTTCTCGTAATCTCCATACATTTGTTCTACCATTTCTGACATGCGATAAAAGACCATGTGAAAAATTTTCTCTTGTTCGTCATGCTTTTCCTCTTCTGCCATTCTCTTCCTTCTGGATACACGACCAACTTTGAGATTGAATGTCTTTAGAGTTCCTTCACCCTGTTTATGCTTGGCCCTAGTAAGCATTCACACTCAACAATTCAAGTCAAAGATGATTGATCTGATACCAACACGATCCAGGAGCTTTTCATCGTGACTTATAAAGAATTGTATTAAATGAGCACAAATTAAAGTGCACCATTAAAGAAGCGAAAACTAAAAAATGAAGAGACATAAGCATCAGATCTGAACACAAGAACTTGATAACAGATTTCGTCCCTGCTGGACTACATCTTCGGGTCCTGCTCTGAAATGGGTAGGCTCTTTCATTAACTCAGCAAAAGAATTTGGCAAATACATAAATATACCTCATTGTGAAATCAAGCTACAGAAATAATGCTCAGATCATATAACAGACATCACCACTGAATTTGTGGTGTCGAATCACCCAAAAATTACTGCCTCCACGCCTCGATCCGGCTCTGGCACTCCCAGGCCCAAGAAGAATTTCATCTCATTTTTTGTACCCTCTGCAACCTACAATAATGACAGACCATGCCTCGTAATACATGCCACATTCATACGGCTACACCTCCCCCTTCTAGCTGGGCGGAACATGGCTTAAATAGAAAAGTCGCGGACGGATTTACCAACGGGTTCGTTGGCGAGTTGGTTGTCGGCGTTATAATTAAAACATCACATATGGGGGGAGGTCCCAGGGTCAAAGCCACGGGCCTCCCTTTTGGGCTAATGGTTATAACTCCCACTATGTTTGGATACCGACCTCTAACTCTTGCGGATATGCTAGATTTGGCAAGGGTCCGTTTATATATATATATATATATATATATATATTATTTTTCAATCACGGGCCCTTGTTGGGCATTTCGACAGTGCCACATGTCGCCCATTGATTGGGTCACCTGGCATACATTGATTGGTCCACCTGATCGCTGACGTTGCCTTCCCGTCAATTCATACAGGACACATGGTGCTTTTTGGGTGGTGCCACATGGCGTCACCTGGCATTTTTCTACTGGTCCACATGGACCCCTAAAAATCATATTGGTGGGTGACACGTGGAAGCCTCTGGTGCTTCCATGTGGCATGATGATGTCAGTAGCCATCATGCTAACATCATCCAGCCATGTCAGCTGCTGACGGCAACAGAACGGATGATGATGTGGCCCTTGTTGATTTGCCATGTTTAACCATAACTTTGACCGTGAATATCTTCCAAACCGTAACTTCATTTGACGAGCCATTTGCATCATTAGAAAGCTTGCGACGCACTCTTCACCATCATGCCATTTTCACTAAGTTTTGGAAACTTAAATTTTTTTCCCTTTCTCTGTCTGTTGAAGCCATTATGAGCGTTCTGAGTTGTCTCTATGAGTTCTGAGTTGTTCTTTTCCTTCTATGGATCCTTTTTGGATCATCACCATAGGTGGAGCCACCTGCTCCTCCTCATTTGTCTCTCTACTCCTGCTTTCCACAACACGCATAGGCTGGCCCCTCAACCTATATAGGTTTCCCTCCCTAACTCCAATAATTACCATTGATATGAAGCTAGATTGTATGGGCACAAACAACACCTTTCCTTCTTGAAACAATATGTGGTAGCCCTTTCTCTCAATCTCTGAGACTGAGAGAACACTCCTCTTGATTTTTGGCACCCATAACACATTCAACACCCTCATCACCTCTCCTAACTCCAATGGGACCGATATTGTACCATATCCTTGTATTGCTTGTTTGGCTTTTCTGCCAAGCTCCACACACAAGTTTCAGTCAGGCTTTGTGAATGTGTCAAATAACTCTCTAGCACATGTCATATGGAAATATGATCCGCTATCCACCAACCAAGTCCCCCTACTAGAAACTGTACTTGAAAGGGTGGAGACCAACAATATCTCCCTATGGAACTTGTCTACAACCTCATCAACGTTTGTTGTTGATTCATGCTACCTTCTTCCTCTTCTCCTCCGATGTGGACACTGTGAAGCATAATGACCAAAGTCATGACACTTAGAACATTTGATCTTGCTAAGATCCTTCTTCCATCTCGGCTTTGGAGATGCTTCTCTCTCAAGAGAGAAGCCCTTCATCCTGGAGAACTTCTTCTGCATGGACAACATCTTATGTCCTTCCTAGTGTGGGCTACAAGCGCCTGGTTCTCATCACTACTATTTTTCACTATACCATCCATATTATCTCTGGACACCAACCGAGTCTCTTACTAAATATAGTCAGTCCATAATCTATCAAAGTCTGGTAACTTGTCTGGTGCATGGATCCCTTGCACTAATGGTTCCCAAGACCTAGGAAGACCTCTCCACGCCACATTTACCAACTCAACATCCTCCACCTTATCACCGATGGCCACAAGCTGATCTCAGATGTATGTAATCTTCATAAGATAGTTCACAACCATGTCCTCACTGCACATCCTGACAACTTGAAATTGATGCTTCAAATGCAACTTATTTCATGTATTTTCATTCTGGTATATACCTACCAGAGCATCATACATATCCTTGGCAGATGTCTTCTTAGCAATGTGAGGAATCAAGTGATCCTTCATGGATTCTATCAACACTCGCTTGTCCTTCACTTCCCTCTTCTTGTAGAACACCAAATCTATTGGATTAGTCGGGCTAGGGAGCACATCCTCAACATACTCTTTGATGTCATTCTCTTCCAACAAGAGAAGAACACTAGCCTTCCAAGCCCAGAAGTTTGTTTCCCCTTCCAACTTGTCCTCAAGCTTCAATGTGTTCACCATCTTGACCTGTCGAGAACAAAACAAGAAATATGCAACCAACTATAGCAGGTATGTGTCTCAAAGATGATCCCCTTCTCTTCACATCCCAAGCTCTGATACCATGTCAATTTTCATATGCAACTCTATGTGACTAATTTTCAAATTTGAAATTGCTTCCTAGTGAACTAACAGTAAAACCCTAACTGTTATCACTGAACAATTTTACACTGAAAATTATTGACTAAAATTATATGCAACGGAAACACAAAAGATCAAATATGAATCATCAATACATATGAGACACAATATTTATGTTTTGTAACCTTTTTAACTTCATAAATTTTGAGGGAAAAACAAGCCCTACCAACCAGTACAATATCACCAAATATGAGGACAACCATGTCCTCTCATCCAATACAAATATCACCAAATCTGAGGAAAACCTTGTCCTTCAATAACCATACAAATCAGAAAATAAAACTTCAACAATTTATTGGAAATATCTTCTGCCACAAATCTATTGCAAACCACATGTACGAGTTGTTGACGTCACCTATCAACCTGTACGAACCTGCTCTCTACTTAGAAAACTATGTATGTTGTTCTCCTTGCTACAACCCGCGTGTGTATGAAACTATGCCCACTGCAACCCACGTATGTACGTGATTGTTCCCACTGCAACCCATGTATGTGCGCGATTGTTCCCATTGAAACCCATGTACATGCACAAAAACCTATACAGACACTTATATACATTTTGATCCACTCGTACAGTTTCTTCCTTATGTGGTTGCCTCTCTCTCCCACACATGCGATGTGTTTTTCCATGTCAAGAATAGAAAATAGAGATTCATTAACCCTAGGCCATATTTTCCATCATGCGGAATTTCCCTTTGCTGAAAACACCAAGCCTCCTAGCACAAGTGCAGATGCACTTATGATAACTCCATCCTTGCACAAATGATCAAATTTCACAATGACATCTCTCCTTTATATACAAGTCTAATGAGTGAGTTTAGGATCCCTTCCTAAAATCAAAAATTAATTAGAATATCGTATTCCTCTTTGTGGTGTGACACCCTATCACAAGCCTGTAAATCCCATCAACTTTCCCATGAGGCCCTAGCCTCATTCCAGGGTCAATTTCACTAAAACAAAAGGATAATCTGGTGTCGATGAAGATTCCCACATGCCTAACACCTTGGCCTCTTGTGGGAATACCTCTCGAACCTACAACAAACAATAGTGAAACGACACCACACAAACAAATGGAACATTGATTCCTTGTATTTTCTACATATCATACATATGCTAGGACCTTGTTTAGATCTCTTTTGCAAAAAATCCCAGGTGGTGCCCTATTTGATAAAGAAATATAGAAGAACAAATTGGCATTCAATTCACCTTTCATTTCTGAATAATATGCCACCACTCTTTCTTTACTCTTATGTCACCTTCCTACACACCATCTCCATTCATTAGTGTCTTGGAAGCTACCCACACTGCCTTAGTGAAATGGCACCCTACAAACAGATGGACATTGATTCCTTTTATTGTCTACATATCACACATATGCTAGTACCTTGTTTGGATATCTTTTGCAAAAAATCCCAGGTATGCACCCTATTTGATAAGGAAATCCATAAGAACAAATTGGCCTTCAATTCACCTTTCATTTCCAAATAATATGTCACTACAACTCTTTATTTGCTCTCAACTGCCAAAAGAGAGGCATACTTGAGTCTTGTTGTATACACACTTGTGGAAGGGTTTTTGGAAAATTAGAGTACATCCTCTCCATATTTGAGTTTTACAACATTGTGGATAATATTTTGGGAGTGCATTGTCCATTCTTGGGCCAATATACCCTCCAACCCTATATCTCCTACTATTTTCCATTCTTCACACCGTGGATTTTATTAGACTTATTTGATGCATCATTGAGTGTATGAATATTGTGATTATGGAGATGAGCTCTTAATTCGAGGGACAAAATATCATTCCATATCACCGCTATCCGTGGATTGGCCCCCACCCTCACTTTCATTCCATTAACTATCTTCCAGACTTGCCAAAAACCTATAAGGGGAAAGGAATCCGCTAATGCTTTCCACACCATTAAACAATTGTGTTGTGTCTTCGAGTCCTTCTAAAACCATTCCTTAAGTATTAATGGCTCTATATACTTCATTCTCATAATTCAGTGTCATATATCATCACCTTTAAAGTGTCTCCAAAGACTCTTACTACTATTGCCTTGCCAAAACAATTGGATGTTCTTCAAATCCCAACAACCTTCAATCTAGTTTACATGTTAAGCCCTAGAAAAAGCCCCATGTTATGTATAAAACCCTTTATTAGGCCCTAGAAATTCAATTATTACAGTCCACTTTGAGGGGGAATCTCCTTTTACAATATATTAAATTCAAATACATTCATATTGTATTCTGAATTGAATATATTGTAAAAGGAGATTTCCCCCTTGAAGTGGACTGTAATCAATGATTTTTTATCTTTTTTAAGGCGTTCGATCGTAACATTTGGTATCATAGTGAGGTTCCTAGGGTTTTTCTTCTCTGAGCAAGTCATCTTAGCATTTGCACTACAATTCTTTTCTGGGATAATTCAAACAACAAAAGTTGGAGGTTATTTAAATGACATAATAAGGTATTTTTGGTACAAATTTCAGCTTCATGGTCATTATACTTTCAGAGATATACCCTGTGGAAGTTAGGGTTTTTGACTAGTTCTATTACTAGTCTCAAATAGGTGTTCAGAGTAAAACAATCATATATTCTTCACCGATGATACAAATTCAATGAGACTAGTTGCATTTGAAAGAGAACAATCCATAGTACTTTTGGTACAATTTTTAGAATAAGGTATTAAATATTGGACACATGGAATTTTGTACAAGTTCGCTCTCTAGAAAATTCCAAAAAATAGCAAGGTTTGGGATAGTTACCATAAATTGCACTTGGAACATCAAATTTTGGTCAAACCTGTGGCATTGCAGAGAAGACATATTAGAGTACTACATGCTAAAATTATATACTCAGAAGGAAGGTCGTCCGGGAGGACATACTACAAATTAAGGGTTTGAAAGATACGTAACTTACAATTGGCATAACTTTTTATTGGAAGATTTGTTTTTAGTGATTCAAAATTTGTGATAAAGAGGAAAAAGAGAAGAATTGCTATTTTTTGACATGGATCCAAAGGCTCCTCCAAAATTTACTTCACCAAATAAACCTCCAAAGAGCTCAACCATGACTCAAGATGAAATCCAAGAGATTTATCACCAAATGGACAAGAAGATCATTGAAAATAGGGAACAAATAGAAAAGAATATCACTAAAAATAATGAAGAGATGAAAAGAAATACACATGAAATGGAAAATAAAATGGATAAGAAGATGGATGAAAATAAGAATCACATGAAAAATAAGATGGATGAAAATAAAGAAGAAATACAAAATTCCATGTCTTCCATGATCTTTCACACTCTATATGAGAGACTCCCTAAAGGACATATCAAAATGCAAGAGATACATGAATACAAAGGTAATATTCATGTTGAACAACCTACTAATAACAAGCAATTGTGAAGTGGAATTAACTCTAGTAGTGGAGTTAATTATGGTGGGGGTCTTAAATTCCTTCCCCAATATTGAATTAAAGATGTTTGATGGAACATAGGTCTTTACCCGGGTGAACCAAATAGAGAAATATACATAAGTGATGAACCTTTTTGGGAATATTACATGGGTGGATTAAAAAAAGACATTAAACATGAGATTTTCTTAAGACATCCTGCAAATATTATGGAAGTTATGCAATTTGCTCATCATATTCAAGCCAAGAATAAGGCTACACACAAGTATACCATTGGATAATACACATAAAGAATGGATCGTATTGGGGTTCATAGGACAATCATGCATCAACCAACAAGATTGACACCTCAACCAACAAGATTGACGCCTCAAAAATGGATGAAAGAAGAGCAAAGGGGCTATGTTTCGATTGTGACAATAAGTACAGTAAGGGGCATAAATGTGGTGAGAAGAAATTATTATACATAGACTATGAAGATGAAGGAGATCGGGAATTGGAACCACCACAATATCTAGATATAGAAGAGACTACTCCAACAATATCTTGTCCTGCATTGGCCAACATCAGTACTCCACAAACCCTCAAGATACAAGGATACATCAAAAATAAAAAGGTAACATATTGATTGATTATGGTAGTACCCATAATTTCATCAATTGAAAATTAGCAAAAGATCTCAATTGCTTTATATATCCAACACCATAATTTTAAGTAATGATTGTAGATGGAAGTACCACAAATTGTTCTAGGAAGTGCCATAGTATTAAGATCAACATGGAGGAGTATTTTTTGGATAGTCCCATGATTTCCATCCAAATGGATGGTGTTGATGTTTTATTAGGGGTCCAATGGTTACAATCATTGGGAACAAGGGCCCTTAATATTCAAGATCTTTTCATGAGATTTTCCTCAGATGGAAAGGAAATTGAGCTTAGAGGTATCCAAGGGAAACCCTCTATGGTGATAAGATCTAATAGCATGACAAAATTACTCAAAAAGGGACACCATGGTGTAATTGCACAATTGTGCTCACTTGATGTTCAAACATCTATATCTTCTACTCCATTAGATCTCCAAATAGTTATCAACAATCATTTCAATGTATTTGGGGAAATTCCTAAGGTTCTTCCACTTGCTCGAGATCATGACCATGCTATTCATTTGCAACCATGAAATGTACCACCTAACATTAGGCCTTATAGGTATCCATATGCACAAAAGAGTGAGATTGAGCGTATGATCCATGAAATGTTAGAGGCCGACATCATTCAACCTAGCCAAAGTTATTTCTCTTCACTCGTGGTAATGGTTACAAAAGAGGACGGTTCATGGTGTATGTGTCCATATTATACACATATCAATAAAACGACCATCAAAGATAAGTTTCCCATTGTCATTGATGAATTATTGGATGAATTTCACGGAGAAAAAATCTTTACTAAGTTGGATCTTCGCTTGGGATATCATAAAATAAAAAAGAGGCATGAAGACATTCCCAAAACAGCTTTTAGAAGGCATGAAGGTCATTATCAGTTTTTGGTTATGCCATTTGGACTTCCTAATGCACCTTCAACATTTCAAAGCTTGATGAATTATTTTTTCAAGCCTTTCCTTAGAAAATTTGTGTTATTATTCTTTGATGGCATACTAATCTACAATAAATCTTGGGAAGAGCATGTGCAACATGTTAACAGAGTATTATCACTATTGGAAGAATAACAAATTTATGAAAATCCTTCCAAGTGTGCCTTTGGGGTTCAAGAAGTGGAATATTTGGGTCATATTGTATTTCATGAAGGTGTAAAAGTGGACCCTAAAAAAATTAAAGCTATGAGGCAATGGATAATTCTAAAAACCTTGAAGAAACTTAGAGGATTCTTAGTATTGATAGGCCATTACCGCAATTTTGTCAAGAAATATGGTCAAATAAAAGAACCTCTAATAGCATTAATAAAGAAGGAATCATTTTCTTGGACATAAGAAGAAACCCAAGCCTTTGAAAAACTTAAGGAGGATATGTGTACAAATCCCATCCTGGCCACACCTGACTTTACAAAAACATTTATTATGGAGTGTGAAGCCTCATACCATTGAATTGGTGCAATTTTAATGCAATAAGGAAGGCCCCTTGCCTTTGAAAGTAGCCAACTTAAAGGAAAAAACTTACTCAAACCCATTTCTGAAAAATAAATGTTGGCCATACTACATGTAGTTCAGAAATGGTGCCCTTACCTAATAGGAAGATGCTTCAAATTAAAAACGAATCAAGATAGTTTGAAGTACTTCTTGGAGCAATGATTGTCTTCATAAGAGCAACAAAAATGGTTTACAAAGATGTTAGGTTATGACTTTGAAATTATCTACAAAAAAGGAAAACATAATATTGTGGTCGATTCCCTTTAAAGAAAAGAAGAAGAAACGGAAGGTTCACTATGTGTTATTTCTATTCTGCAATATGATTGGGTGTAACAAACAATGATAGAATGGGAGCAATATCAATAGGTATGCAAGATCATTGTTGGGTCATTCTATGCTTGTGTATGTCCTTCTTAACGTTGGGAGGTTGAAGACCCAGGGTTCATCCAAAGTTGACCAACAAAATCCCCAAGGCGTCGGCATATCAATCCTTAGCCAAAGACTGAAGAAGGTCTCACTTGAGACGCCATGAGAATCACAGAGACCATATGGTCTTGTTCCAGTGAAGGACTAATTACATAGGAATCCATCTAGGATGGTGTTCATATAATTCATTGCAAACTACTTAACGACTAACAATATGTAACAACAACAGACACATTCATTTGATACATGATCAACACATCATAAGGAAAGAATCATTGTAGCTTTATTATCTTCATTCAACCATTCACATACATACATTAAGAAACTCATCAATTGAAAACAACAGAGCCCTACTCTCTTATATGTTTTCCCAGTATTACATTAAATACCACCAGGCACTTCCTTCATAATCTACAGATATGACAGACCTAGACTCACAACTAGAGACATTACAAAACATAGGCTCAGAGTGAGCTCGAGGATGTTGACAACAACCAACACTAGCTAACTAGTTGGATAGTTGAACATGACTAACAACAACCCTCTTCCCGTCATCGTTGCTCGCTTTTATCTAATTATCGTCTCTAGCACTCTGTCACTTTCAATTCTTCCCCACTCGCTCCTTTAACTACCAATCTCACATGCTTTTGTCACTTGCATGCATTTCATGTAACCTCTTTGGAATCATGGCAATCTTAACTAGCTTTCCAACTCATCTCCTTACTACTCCATGATCTCTCATGTTGCTTGAAGTAATCATTCAGGAATATTTTGTTAAGAACCAAACATCAATATAGCATAGAAAAACCTCAGGAAAAGTACTCAACGCCTTGAAAAATATATAATTTCAGATAATAAGCCTCTTCGAGGGGGCAACCTCCTTTTACCCCACTTAAATGTTCAAGTACA
>SNQJ01S0000591.1:240458-266051 GCA_010110895.2 Picea sitchensis
GTATAATTACAACTAATGGCCTAAAGTCGACATAAATAAAATAACATTACTAATATAATATGCCCCAATTAAGGGGTAATGAGCCAATATTAGGGCTTAACATATTTCTCGAAGATTCTTTTATTGAATTTGGTATGCATCTGATGTCTTATTAATTCCTAGTGTGCATCACAAAACTTGGATCGACGTGCATTGGAACAACTTTAATTGATGTGTATTAGCAAAACTTGATCTGGAACACACGCTTCCTTTCATCCACCATGCAGCTGCTTGAGTGTGTGCAAAACTAGAATAGGTGTGCACAACTTCGTTTGTGCACATGCATGATATTTACCCAAAACTTTGGGTGCCAACAAGCCCCCACCACTATTATTTGACTCGTCCTCAAGCCAAGTTCCTCATGGAGTGACTAATGTGATGGACATAATCATCTTCATGAGTTCTTGAAAAAACTCCTTGAATTGGATATCAGACTCATTGAGGTTTCCATGAAGTTCCTAGGTGAGCCAAACAATCTCATTTGCATCGACTAGTGTGGCCTAAGGGGATATCAAGTCCATTGTTTCCATCTTCTTGATCAAGGGGGAGACAAAAACATGCACATCTACCAATTGAGTATAAAATATTAAGGCCTTATCAATCGTAATAGTGATTAGCTATGAGATGTTTTTTTTCTCAACTCGGATGACAACAATCTCCTTGTGTTTGGTCGCAATAGCTACCATCGTAGTTTGATGCTCTTCGAGAGGTAGAGAAGCCAAGCTAGTCTTTTGTTGTGCGACCTCGGCCTCTGTCGCATGAACTCTATCATTAATAGAAGTCAATTCTGGGGGAAATTGTAAATGGTTCCATAAGATGAATCTATGTTCGATTGCCCCTGAAAATTCCTTCAATCTATTCAGGTAGTCCCAGACATCTGTTTTTGTCCTTGCAACCTTCTTCTGTCACTTTGTCTCCTCCAGCATTAACTATTGAATCTGTGTGCAGAGTGTTATATTCTAAAATTCCAAGAGATGAATGCACTCAATAACCACTTTGAGTTTATGTGGGATCAGGATCTCTATCTATACCTATTTGTGATTAAAAAGTTGTGAATAAGCTTTGTCCATGGCAATGAATATTTTAGCACGACTGGATAGATTGGATTCATATTGGGCCTTAATGTCTGTATGTGTAGTAACCTCATCAACATGCAAGGTCTAGAGGTGTCTCTAGGCAGCTTCAATTTCTTGTTGCGTGCTTGATTCCTACTGCAACTAGGACCTGGTGTTTGCATGACTTTAGAGTTCATGGTCAAACTAAAGGAATATTTGGGCATACTCTCCGACAAAAGTTTAGTTTCTTTCCTCGAGCTTGTACAGCATGATAGTGACAAAAACCCTCCAACTCAACATTAGGGACTTGTTAAAGGTTAAGCTTTGTCTTAGTTGAGTTAGAGGGGACCATGACGAGCGAGATGGCACTTAGAATTCTTCTTTGGCTCATTCACAGAGCTGTGATAGGTTGGTGGTCTTGAGGCAGAGATTGCGGTGGTGAGGGTAAAGCCAATTGTTGACATAGTGAGTCAAAATTCCCCACCATCTCATTCTGAAAAATTGTTTGTCTGGATAACTAAGTGCAAATCTCATTCATCAATTTGGCTATCTGTCATCTAGCTTATGGTTTTGGAGAGTCAACCTCTAACTAATTCATGGTATTCGTGCATTGATGTTTTCTTGAACCCTAAACAGGTTAGGCTGAAGGCACTGAGACCTCTTCGTCAATTGGAGTCACAAGTGGTGAGGGTGTATGGTCCTCCTCTATGCTAGGGTCAAGGTCGATAGGGGACAAGACCTAAGTTTTGGAAGACCGATTCCATTTCCTGACTCCCTCATCCTTTACATCAGACCCACTTCCACTATGCATGCACTCCTCTTAATGGGGTGACTCGTGGTCCTTGGAACCATAATTTTGTAAGTTAGAGGAAAAAGCCTTGTCTATGTGTCAAGCAATAGTCACAACCCACCTTTGTTCCTATGATTCCTTGGTTATCACCTCGAATTGGTCTAGGACCTTAGAAAAGGGAGGTTGTTGATAGTTAGTCGACCACACCACGACACCATCCAGGATGTCCCTTTCTATAATGTAGAAGGGGAGCTTGGCCTTCATCTTGTCATTGGTTGCGCGGGGATAAATGAAAACATTATGGAAATCACATTTAAATTCAAGATAATCAACATACCTTGTGATAATTCGCTATGAGATGTGGACCCTCTCATCGAAGGCAATGGTTAATTATGTGAACCACTTTTGGAAGGATTTCTTTATGTCTTTCTGGACTTCGAGGTTCTTTGAGTGTTGGAGATTCAGGAACCGGGGGGAAATGAACAGGAGGGTGCTCTTCGCACCTGTTTCATGTTCCAGTGGTGCTTTGCACAACACCATACCCAATAGAAGGACCACCCAATTGTAATGAAACTATTTTCCCCAATCCTGATCATTTAGGTATTTGACGATAAACTCATGCAACAAAAATTGATCCCAGGCCATCTGAGTTCCTCCAATGCACCACTCTACGGTGAGGACCACCTCGAGAGTGCATTCAACTTTTTGGCATTTGTGAATGATCTTGCAGGTCAATCACTATGCTGCAAACCGTACTATCAAATAATTAATTTTGGGGATTAAAACCCTGCACTTACCCCTGTGTGTGCCAAATCGAGAGTAGACTTCTTCCTGGGCTACGTCATTTTCTTTGAGGGTATATGTTGGATCTTTGACAGAAGTGGGAAGGCCCGAAACCTTATGCATATTATTTTGATCAATAAGGTAAGGTTAGTCCAACCATAGGTACCCCATGCACTTTAGTGAGGAGGAAGTCGACACATTCTTGAATTGTTGGGGCGCGACCGAAATGTGGGCATTTGAGCAATGAGAGGATGCCCAATTTTCATATAGGCTTCACCCATTCCTGAGTTGATCCGGATTATTTTCGGCACGAAATGAGAGTAGAAATATAATAAAGAAATACACAGAGATATCGCAGATATTCAATAATATAACAAAAATATCAGAGATGCAACCATAAACACATATATACAGTAATACACAACTTCGATTAATGAAATAAATGTACAGAGACTGTAAAAATAGAGAGTGAAAGACTCGCTAGAATGGTGGCAACTTATCTCTGAGAAGAGATGTGACAGCTACTCGCATTCACAAGAAGATGATTACAATGAGGCTCCGAAGGCCTTTTTACAATAAATGGGAATGTCAAAACCTTAGACATCCAAAATCCTAACCCTGGGAGATGAAGCGCTAAAAGTCATGCGGGCCCTATTTGGGTAAGTTAGTACATCAACTTCCCGAGGTCGTAACTTTTGCATACGATCTCCGTTTTAGGTGCATGATAGCCCGTTGGAAAGGTATCATCGAGGAGATTCATTTTGGGGGATCAATCATGCCTTTATTTTTAATTGAGAAGCTCGATCCCGAAAAAATTCATTTTGGCCCTCAAAATGGCCTCGAAAGTTAAAACTGCTAAAAATAGTAAATTGCCAAAATTGCCAGAAAATTGTTTTGAGCCAGTGGGAAAAGGTGGGTGGCCACCGATATCCACCTGGATCATGAGTAACCACCTTTTTTTTACCATATTATTTCTGTATTATGGAGGCATATTTATCGAATTGTAGCTTATGGAACTGATTGGGGTCCCTCACGTTATAGTTGGCACATTTGAGCAATGGGACTTTTCCGAACATCGGCCCCTCAAATTGTGCTCCACATGGTAGCATCGAATCTAGAAATGACTATTCCTTCATTTCCTTAGACTTCGTTCGTTCTTGGGGTTTGCTTGAGGATGCCATGTCAAATATGGTGACTATTTTATGAACGTATGAAAGCCTAGAACTAGTCAGGAATTTAACTGTAGAAGTGAATTTGGTTGTTGGATAGACAACGAGGGTATGCACTTTTGTTCTTGATTGAATGTTAAGATGGGAATGGAAGAGATTTTTCAAGAAAGTAGAGAAGTAATGAGCCATAAAACTCCACTCATCTAAGAGGTAATGGAAAAATAATGGCGCCTGTCATTTATCGAGTATGGAGTTACTGTCTAGTCACTTTCGTGAGTTGGTCAGTACTATCTTCCATCCTAACCATCAAATTCATTGTGTTGGATGCAGATAAGTCATTGTATACTTAATGTTGAGCTTTCCACCATCCACCATAGTTAACTCCTTCTTTATTCTAAATCGGGAAAATCATCCTTCCGTCAACTGCATCAATGACCACAACTTTCTGAAATTAGAGGAAATCGATGCAGTGTAACTGCCTGTCACATCAACCGTTATTACCACAAATATTTTTCGCCGTCGAATATTTCAGAATGATGATGATGTGGATGAACCAATACATGTGTGAGTCTTATTCTTCAGGAGCGTCGTGCATGATTCCTGCGCACCCCTGCATTGACTCACCCTTTGTTAATTAGTTGGAACAACCACTAGTGGGTCACGACACTTCTTCACATGTTCCCAACCACTAATTTTTCGCCATGGAGGAATTGAACTTGACCCATCTAGATATAGTGGCATCCATTGATTAACCACTACTTCCTTACTCCTACGCAACTCATATTTTTTCTCAGTGGGGTTGAGGGGGATTCAACAGGTGGGCGTTCTTTCTACTACAACATAATGAGTAGTTGTCTCCATCCTTAACGCATGCGACTCCCTTACCTGCCCAGTCGAAAATCAAGAAACCGGGGGGACAAAGTGCTTTCTCGGTAGCATGCGTTGGGCCTTCATATATCAGCTTCACGCCTTGCTTCGCTGCTTGGATACCCAACTCCTTTCACAAGAACACATGTGCTGAGGGATTTCCACCCCTAGCCTGAATATTTCTCTTAGTGGATCTTTCATATCTACCCATTCTAAAAAATGTTCTCGATGTGCACCCCACCATTACACATGTATTCTTATTAATAGTGTATCAAGGGAACGGACCCAACGATGTTTGAGAATGTACTACATCCAAACAACGCATCCACTGGATCTGACCCATCAAACTTGTAGGACCCAAATTCTTCTTTGCACAGTTGAGTGGTAATGCATGTGCATCTCCTCATTGAGACTTCATAAAGATTGTTCTGCCACCTCTCCATGACGTCTTCTGAATCAGTATCATATGACTTCACACTCCTCCAACATAGTTCCCATTCACTATGAGATTGACATAATCTGCCATGTACCCTGTGATCTTGTAAATATTTTCAATAATAGAGCTTTGTGCATCCTCATCTACTGACTCGTTTTATCTGTCCCCTTCATTAGGATCCAAAGGTGCAATCACACATAGGGTGTTGGTCTCAAACAAAATTTGTCACTTCTTCATATTCAACACAAAATTGATGTCAAAGGCCCAATCAATGCCAAGCCAGGCAGGGTATGGATAAGAATCATCCATGTTCTTTATCACTTCAAAATCAACCTTCATATTTACCTCCTCTATGTTCACTTAGACTTGCTCCAATCGACCTATAGGGTAGATTTTGTATTGATTTTCTAACCACAATTGAATGGGCAACCAAACCAAGTTCGGTTTACTCATAAAATCCCATGACTTCTTCGGCATGATGTTCACGTCAAAAACCAGATCCAACATGACTCCATCCATTTCATAAATATCAATTTCAACTGTCATCTTGAACTCTCTTCTTATGCTCTTCTGCTTGCTAACTTGGCAAACATACCTCTTTGGTAGGGGGGTTGATATAGCTCTATTTGTGCATTCTTCCCCCATGCATGTTAGTAATGTGTCAACTTTCGTGCAACATCATGATCACTTAACAATATTAAACAAGAACGTAAGAAGTTGCTTACTTGACTTTCAATTTCTAATTGTCGACCCAATTCGCGTAGTGTTTCTTCTCACGTCATGTGCTTCAATTCTTCATGTACATGTTCTTCTATTTCCCTTTGTTCAGTGCATGCCAACTCCTCTTGTCTGCATGCTTCTCCTAATGACCTATGCATCACATGTTGTATTTCCTCGCGTACTTGAGCTTCCTCCAACAAACTTTGTGTGGCGTGTTGCAATTCTTCGTGGGCATGGGCCTCTTCCAATGACCTCAGCATGGCACATTGTACTTCCTCGTGGATTCAGGCCTCTTCAAGCATCATTTGTGTCATGCGTTGTAGTTCTTCTCACACTCTTGCTTCCTCTATGTCCCTCTACGTGTCACATGGAAATTGCTTCTATTGAGTAACATCAAACTTAAGAGGGGGTTGTGTCACCTTCCTTATCTTCCCCTCCGACATTTGACTTGAACTTTCACCATCCTCAAAGTCCATTCTCGTCTTTTATCCACCTCAAGTTATCACCCGTACATCAACTTCATCGTCCTTTTTTTGACTCCCACATGGCTCTGCAGTCACCATGTTGCAATGTGCCTTCTTCTCTTCCCACTTCTTCAACAAGTCAAGACAATCCTCTATAAGGTGCTCGGGGTTGTAGCAGTACCCACAGGGGGCGCACGATTTGGTACAAAATATTAACACGTGGCCGATCTAGCCACAATTAAAACAAGTGGGGGGTCTACCTCCCCCTCCTCCATATCCTTATCTGTGACTGTGTCCATATCTGCCTCTAGGACCTCCTTGATATCCACCTCTCTTAACACTGCCACAATCACCACCCTTTTGTTCCTCTTGAACCTAGAATACATCGAGGGTGTGGTCTTGCATCAGATGGAGTGATCGATAGTTGTTCACATCGTGTCCCATGGACCTGCAAAATTCACAAAATGGAGTATGATGCGTCTTCTTATATTTCTCTTGTGTGGGGCACCGTGGTGGTATATGGCCCCACTGCATGCAAATTTTGCACCACTCCGTCTGAGGTCCAACTGGAAATGGATTTGGCACACACGTTTCCATATAGTTTCCAAATGTAGGATATATGTCTCTATGGTGGCCCTCTGACCTGCACGTTGTGCACAATACGTGCTCATGCACAACTTTTGCCTTTTCCATATCTTGCAATTGCATCATTAGGTTGTCCAACTAAGACTATACCTGCGCTAAACCTATTGATGTCTATCCTCCTCCTAGTATAGCCTCTAGGCGCAATGCAATCTACATTGCTTCTACCTAAGTAGTCACCTTTTTCTAGGTAAGCAGGACTTGGATATGGGGAAGCAACATCATAATGAACCATTGTTTATGTTGCACGTATTGGATTTGGAATTTCAACCTATCCAAAAAAATCTTGAACCATTGGTCATAATCCCACACAGTTTCTCGCAATTTCTATTCAATCTTCTTAGTCTTTGTAATGCATTGAGATTTTGACTTAGGATTTTGGAATTCCTTAAGCATATCTCTCTTAATCTCTATTAGGGACCTCATATGTCTCGCTCACGCAATGGTCTTGTACTTCATGTACCATGTTAGGGATATATCCTTGAATGTGGTCTCCAGCTGTGCAATATTTGATTCCTCATCTGTGATCCTCTTCACAAACCATATTGCCTCACATGTGAACTAATGTTTCTATGCATCATCTCTACCCATCCCATGGAACACGGGTAACCCCAGGGTACTATCATGATTCACCATCCTCAATATTGAACTATGTCCTCATAATTAACCATGGGGTGTTGAGGATCTTGGTATTGATACTCTTTCCGATGAAGTAACACTAAATTTGTCTTCTTCTTCACTTGTCACGTCTATTCTTTCTTCTCCTACTCTTGCTTCTACTCCAATCACCTTGCTATTTGTTGTTCTTTCTTCTTGGCTACAAATGTACAAGGGGAGTGGTTCAAAATGGGGGTAACTACATCTTCTTCTAACATTTCTTGTGAGGGAACCTAGAGAGTTTCCTACCTACAACCACACAATACCATCCATTATTGCTAACTCTTCTCCCCCTCCTCTTGGGGGTCCTTCAACTTCCTCTCCTACCTCTATGCCTTTACTTTTCACCTCATCTTCCTCTGAAGTTGTGGCACTCCACAACAACCAAGGGGTTCGAACTTCGTCTTCTGAGCCCCTACTACCATTACTACTGGTATCTCCACTGCATACCTTACTCTCAACGTCGTGCCTCTTCGTGGGCCTATCCTCATCTATGATCCTCTCTGGCATAACACACTCTCACGCACTTCCTCCTGGTGTGGTCTCCTTCCTCTTAATTTTGGGCTTGACACCTCGTTGCACACCCCTTGTTATCTTCCTTCTGCTTCTTTGTTCCACTCTCCTCCTTGACTCAACATTTCTTGCATACTTGTCAGCTCACTCTCTCCTCTTCTCTTCTGGTCCATCATTTTCCTTACCTCATTTTAAAAACTTATGGATCCTTCTCAGCGGGTCCATCTTCTCTCTCACTTTTCCCCCATCTTTTTATCCCCCTCCAATGCTAGAGGAGTCTACTCAGCCATCCTGTCGAGCTACATGTGCATCAGCCCCTTCTCCACGAACAACATCTTTATCCAATGTGGGATTTCTTCTAACAACCTTTTCCTAGGTCATTCCATGAACTTTTTCTCAGCCTCACTAAAAGAATCAATGTACTCGACAACAAACTCAATTACATACCCTTCCTTCACTTGAGAAAACCAAAAATCAATGGCTTGTGTCCACTTGTTATCTAATTCCTTCAACCTCTCAATCATGAATTGATCCCAAACCACTGGTTCTTGTGGCCTCAAAGTAGTATTAGTAGCAGTATACCCCTTCAACCATTCATACAATATACAAGGAAATTCAACAAAGAAAATTTCATGCATATTAGTGTAGGGATACACGTCCTTCCATCGCTTCTCATTGGTATTCTGACCTTGAGTTTCCCGGCGAGTGAACTCATCTTCCTTTGCAGTCAACCAATCATGAATTTATTCTCGAAATGGATACCACCTCATTCTTTGCCTTCATTATTCAGTACAAAACCTTCACATCCTGGAAACAAAACCATTTGTTGGGTTATTCTATGCTTGCATCCATCCTTCTTAACGTCGGGGGGTTGAAGACCCAGGGTTCGTCCAGAGTTGACCAAAAAACACCAAAGCGTCAACATACCAATCCTTAGCCAAAGACTAAAGAAGGTCTCACACGAGATGCTATGAGAATCACAAAGACCATATGGTCTTGTGTCGGTAATGAAGGACTAATTAAAGAGGAATCCATCTGATTTGGTGTTCATATAATTCATTGCAAACTACTTAACGACTAACAATATGTAACAACAACACACACATTCATTTGATACATTATCAACACATCATAAGACAATAATCATTGCAACTTTATTATCTTCAGTTAACCATTCACAAACATACATTAAACAACTCATCAATTGACAACAATTCTTCAGACTCTACAAATATGACAAACCCACACTCACAACTAGAGACATTACAAAGCATAGGCTCAGAGCGAGCTAAGGACATTGGCAACAACCAACACATGCTAACTAGTTGGATAGTTGAACATGAATAACAACAACCCTCTTTGTGTCGTCATTACTCCCTTTTATCTTATTCTCAACTCTAGCGCTCTGTCACTTTCAGTTTTGCCCCAGTCACTCCTCTGATTTCCAGTCTCGCATGCTTTTGTCACCCACACGAATTCCACGTAGCCTCTTTGGAATCGTGGAAATATTAACTACCTTTCCATCTCATCTCCTTACTACTCCACGATCTCTCGTGTTTCCCGAAGTAATCATTTAGGAATATTTCCTAAAAATTATTTTCTTGAATCCGATGTGCATGTGGTGTCTTCTCAATTCCTGGCATGCATCACAAAACTTGAACCGACGCGCATCGACAAAACTTGAACTGCCACGTATTAGAAAAACTTGACCTGGCATGCATGCCTCCTATCACTCATTGTGTCGTTGCTTGAGTGTGCATAGAACTGGAATATGCGCGCACAACTTCGTTTGCGAGCGTGCACGCGATCTTTACCCAAACTTTGGGTGCCAACAATCATTCAACAACTACAAGAGGATCCCAGTTCATTAGATAATTTTGTATGGAATAATGATTTGTTATGGTATCATGATCACCTATATTTATGTAAGAATTTCTAACTCAAACAAAAGGTCCTTCTGGAATTGCACACTGCTACTATAGGAGGACATTCAAGATTCTTGAAAATGTACCACGGAATCAAGAAGGATTTTTTCTAGGAAGGTCTTAAAAATGATGTTCAAAATTTTGTGTCTTAATGTTTGGTATACCAACAAAATAAGGGAGATACAATCAAGACTTCAGGTCTCCTACAACCATTAGCTATATGAAGTCAACGTTGGGAAGAAGTTTCAATGGATTTTATTACAAGTTTACCCAAATCGGAAGGAAATACTATCATCATGGTAGTAGTGGATCGACTGACAAAGTATGTCCATTTTTTATCTCTGTCTCATCCTTTTAAAGCAAGTACAGTAGCCGCAACATTCATGGAAACAGTTTGAAAGCTACATGGAATATCGAAGATTATTATGAGTGACATCGATCCATTTTTCATTGAGAATTTTTGGATTGAATTATTTTCTTGTTTGAGTACTTAATTGGCTCATAGCTCATCTTATCATCCTCAATCTGATGGGAAAATTGATATTCTTAATAAATGTCTAGAATGATATATTTGTTTCTTTGCATTTGATAAACAGACACAATGGGTCAAGTGGTTGCCCTTGGCAGAATGGTGGTACAACACATCCTTCAATACTTCATCAAAAGTGTCCCTATTTCTAGCACTTTATGGATATCATCCCCCATCCATTACATCACCTTTGAAAGGGAATACAAAGGTTCAAGAAATGGAGGCCCACATAGGGAACCAACAAGAGGTTCTCAAACTATTGAAGGACAACTTGGTTATGGCACAAAATAGGATTAAACAACAAGCGTATCAACATTGTAGTGAAGGGGAATTTGAAGTGGGAGATTGGGTATTTTTGAGGCTACAACCATACAAACAAATGTCCCTCAAGCAACAAAAGAAGGACAATAAATTAGCACCCGATTATTATGGCCCCTCTAAGGTTTTTCAAAGGATTGGAAGTGTGGCTTACAAATTGGAGTTGCCTTCATCTTCACGTGTACATCCAGTCTTTCATGTTTCTTGCTTAAATAAGGTCATTGGAAACAAGATCCCAATCCAAACTATTTTACCAGAGATCAATGAAGAAGGGAAAATCATAGTAGAGATAGAAACAATCCTTGAAACAAGAATTAAGCAACTGAGAAATTGAGCAATTACAAAGTACCTCATCAAATAGAAGAACCTAGCAGTGGAAGAGGCAACATGGGAAGATAATTTCTTCTTGCAGAAGCACCCTTGGTTAGTCAAGTGATGAGGACAACACTTGTTTGAAGGGGGGCGAGCATATTAAGCCTAGTCAAAGCCCCATGTTATGTATAAAACCCCTTATCAAGCCCTAGATAGTAACTTATTACATTTCTACTGTTATATGGGTAGGTCGGCTAGTGTTGGTTGTGGAGCTTGATTGTCTTCCTAATTCATATGCAAGTCAAACAAACTGCAGGATACATAATTCATGGTCCCCCCCGACCATGAGGGGGTTGTAATTTTTTGTTTTTGTAATTCAAATATTGTAATTTCGTAGTCAATCTAGATTGTTCATTATAAGGTCACAAATCTGATGGTAGAAGTTATGTTAGGGTTTTTTTCCCCAGAAGGAAACCCTCTTTTATGAGGGAATTGTATTTCGGTTGTGTATTATTGTGAATATTGTATTATGAGAGAGGAGATTGTGAGATAAAGAAGAGGAAATTACAACGGGTGTGTTGTAGGTTGTATCCCTTCATTTGTTGGATAATAATAAAGGAAGGACCTGGAAATTTCTCCGGTGGACGTAGCCCACATTGGGTGAACCACATATATTTGTGTCTCTATTGTATTGTGTATCTTCTGTGTTTTATTTCCGCATTTGTTTTATTGTATTGCTCTGCAATCACGTTTTTCTAACATGCTAGAACCCTTCATTGCACCCTTTCATCATAATTGTACTCTCTCTCTCTCTCTCTCTCTCTCTCTCTCTCTCACACACACACACACACACACACACACATATAGAGAGAGAGAGAGAGTCTTCACTATGGGGAGTCTTCATCATATTATCTTTCGTCTCATATTGTATTATGAATTGGATTTATTGTAGAAGGAGGTTTCCCCTCGAGGGAGTGGGTATTCAGTGACTTTTTATCATTTTCAAGGCATTGGATCATAAAAATTACCAATATTAAGTGAATAACATGAATTAATTGTATGAGATACAAATATGGACTTCGACCATGAACCATGAAGAATTTTTAACTTTATGATAAGGTTGGTAGTCTTTTTTTTCTTTTTTAAATCACGGTTTTGGATGAGTAAAGACTCTTATTTTAATTGCATTGTGGATCTATTTTCCATTCAAGAAGCCAAATTATTCTGAAGATATTGTCTTGAGAGATCCCCCGAAGTGGACTGTAATCATTGACTTTTTATCATTTTCAAGGCATTGGATCATAAAATTACCAATGATAGAGTGAACCCAACATGAATTAAGATTAATATGAGATACAACCATGAGACTCGACCATAGACCATGAAGAATTTTAACTTTATGATAAAGGTTGGTAGTTTTTTTTTCTTTTTTTTAAAATCTGGTTTGGATCGAGTAAAGGGCCTCTTGTGCTACCCCAATTGCATTGTGGATCTATTTTCCATTCAAGAAGCCAAATTATTCTGAAGATATTGTCTTGAGAGAATTGGCTTTATCCTTTGCACTATTATTTTGTTGTGATTTCTTGTATTGCATTACAAAGAGAAATAGATTGAAATTCCTCAAAAGTATCTGGATCATCTTTTTTATGAATCAACAAAAGGAAAGTTGAGTTGAAGGTTCCAAGTACTTTCCCTTAACACCTTAACTCCTCTACTACTAACAACAAAACTCCAAAAGCTCATAAAATCCCATATATAATTCAATAGGCCACCCATCCGGGCACATCAAATGTTCATTTTGATTATCCTATATAAACCTTGGCAAGAAGGAGGGAATTTTTATTATTTCAACTATATCGACACCTTGTGGTTCCTTGAAAAGAGACTAAAAGTGTGATGATCCAACCTCTCATATTTATTTGAATCTTTTAACTTTAACTCCCTATTTATTCTAAAACTCCTATATGGTATTCATATTTTTCCTCGTGTTTGCAAATTTATGGAAATATCTAGAGTTCTCATCCCCTTTTGCTACCCATATGGCTTCACTTTTAAGCCTTCATTGGGCACTTTCCTAGTTCAGGAGAGCCCTTCGAGACTCTTCCAACCTCTTAAGAGTTAGTTTCTCATCTTCACTAAAAATTCCACTAGGGTTCATCTCATATTTGTTCAATGTGGGCATCTACTACCTTTAAATCCATATGGCTACTATTTTGGTTTTTCTTAATTCAATGCATTGTTATCCTTTTTTATATTTTTTTTAAGATTCACATAATTGGAACATAGTTGTCACATCCTCCCCTTGATTGACATGCTCCCACTCCCCATTCACATTCTCCTTATATTCCTTGTCTTCCAACCATGTGTGGTTGAATTTTAAGAGTGTTAAGGGTTTTAGGTCATTGCTTTCTATTTGAAAGGAAAATACGAGAATGATTAGATATTTCCCTTGGCCCGATCAAAAATATGATTTGTGATGCTTCTGCCAATACCTCATTGGACACAAAAAACATATATATATATATATATATATATATATATATATATATATATATATATGATTTGTGATGCTTCTGCCAATACCTCATTGGACACAAAAAACCTATATATATATATTCCCTCATCTCCCTATCAATTATTTCACCAAGTTGGGGTTAAATTAATAGGTTCTACGTCACATAGATTTGTTTCTTTAAATTTGTGAAAGAAAAAAATTTACTAGTGGATATGGCCTTCCATTTATACCATAAACCTATCCTCTCCTCATTGTGAATTTCAGATCTCCCTCAACTATAACATTTCCCCTCTAAATTCAATCTTAACCAAACCAGAGCTCCCAAAACTCCTTTCTATTTGTATAAGGGCCATACATATTCAATATTGTGAATGGCTTACTTAAACTAAGTGATTCTAATTCCACCTTGATTTCTGATTGGATCAACTCCAAGCTAACTACTAGACACCTTTTTTCCTTTTGATGATCAAACCTCCCAACCTTACTTCAAAATCTAAGGCCATAAATTCCCATCCATTTAAAACCCCTTTCATAGAATCAATGAGTACACCACTTGCCACCATCATTTCCTACAAACAAAAAAATCAATATTATGACTGCTAACTAGTTAAGAACTACATTTATTTTATGGGTTGCACCCAAACCACTAATGTTCATAGTTAGTAGCATCATTTTTTAACCTTTCTTGAGGATTTTCCCGTTCTAAGGGTCCCATGAATGGTACTTTGTTTTCTTGCCTTTAATTATGTTTCAACCTTATCCATTGCCAAGTGGATGTATAATTTCCTACCTTGCAGCATGAAGCATGAACCATTGTATCCTCCACCCAATTGTATGCCTCCCACCACCTCTAAATCCTAGACATCATCTATGGTAGGCTTACATGAGTGTACATGATAGCATGACTCTAACCTCTTCTCTATTGGGTCATTTAAAGCATTATTCTCTCATATTGGAATGTCATTAAAATAAAAACCTTCCCCGCATATCTTTGTGGGATTTGAGGTTGGAGGATGCCCTATAACTTCTATATTCTCCATGGTTTGGTTCAACTTGGGATCACCTTCTAGATTTAAAGGTTGTGGTAGTTTCCAACATTGTCTCTGATCAAATTAAAATTTTGAAATCTTGTTATCAAGGGGATTTGTATCCCTTCCTCCTTGGATGTAAGAGGTCCAATTGGTTTTCTCCTTAGCAATCATATGCCTTTTGGAATGGGGGAGGCTTTTTTTTTTCCTTTGGGATTCAAATCTGTCTTGTGTTGTCTTTTGCTAGGCTCATATTTCTTCCCCAAATGTAGAGGATCCTCGATAGGGGCCCTTGTAATCTCATTTTGGGAGGAGTGGGGATACCCCTCTCCTATCACAATTCTTACTTCCCCTTTGATGGGTTCCCTAGAATTTGGAGGGTTCAAATGAACATGACCTTAACCTTCTTCATCCATGTAAATGATCCATTATCATTGAGAAAGGGACAATGATACTTAATATACCCATATTCCTGTCACCGATCATAATGAAAGGGGACATTTTGGTAGTCTAAACACTAGATAATACTTCACTTCTAATATGATATCTTATATTTCTATAGGCATTTCCTAAGGTTTAATTCTACACATACTTTGGCCACTATTCTACCTGATTTATATCAATGGTTTGGACACATACTTATGAACTTACCCAAGGTATTGCCAATGTCCTCTAGGATTGATTCCTTTCATAGCTCCAATGAAAGTCCTAGGATTTTTACCATAATGTTATTGGTCATTATTTCCTTATTAGGGTTGAAACCTAGCTCCTAGTTTCTTAGGGAAAAATGAGTGTTAATAAAAAACCAACACCTCCCTTTAATTTGCTCCATATCTTTCTCCTCTCAAAATAGGAAGGTGATCCAACCTTTGGTAATGATATGGAAGGGAATATCATATCGAAGCATCCTTGACTAATTTGATTCCACCTGATGCCTTAGAGAGCTCTATAAATGAATCTCCTGTGGAACGTTATGACTAGGACTATTTTTTGGAACTGAACAATTTTCCTCCATCATGACTCCTTTCCCCACCACCAACCTCGACCTCTCCACAAATTGTTTAATAGCATTAACTCTTCTTGTGTTGAACCTATTCACCCTCGAAAACTTCTCTTCCTTCTTTGCAAACCTTCCATAAGGGTCATTCTTTTGAATGCTCAGATTCCTTGAAAAACCCTTTAGTGCTTGGACTGATGAAGTAGTAGGAAGGAACCCCATGGGTGCAATATATGGTAGTCTACCTTGATACAAAAAAATACATGTTGGGGGGACACTATCTAATGATTTCACATGAACATGGTGTAACTTTTTAAACCATGCATTGACTTCCCATCACATCTGACATATTTTATAAATGAGACAAAGAAACATTTTCCCCCTTGTCTTTGAAAGAGGATCCACCCTTGTATCCCTTCAATAATTATGTGGAACTAGGAGGGGGAGGATGCATAACCTCCTTACCCTTGTCCCTAGTGGAAACTTCTGATCTCCACTGGTCTTTGGATCATGGAGAGAAGTTTGGGTATCCAACAAAACCTATACCATAAATATTTTCTAAATACAAACTAGGATTAAGAGGAAAGAGCTTACCTAGTTGTTCTTTACCTCAAAGCTCCAATAATGGGAAATATGTAGTTTGGCCCCATTCCCTCTAGCATATCCACTAAATAATCCACAAACCCTTTGTCCCCTTCACTATTATTTAGTCCTTCCTCTTCATACTCCATTCTTCCCATCGATCTTTTTCTAAACGAGGCAAATCAACACTTCGCCCCCTTGGCTTTTATAAGAATAAGATTTAGCTAAAATAGGAGGCACAATGATAAAACAATGAAGAATGAGCAATAAGAGGAACTCGAAGAAGATATTCAATATTAGCTCTAGTTCATTGTTATAATAATGTATGTCTCTTTTATAGAGATTACAAATGGTTATAAGATCTAACTACTTCTTATTCGAGAGGAGGTGGTTTAGTGATTATCTCAACCATCATCCAACAATAACTTAATGCATAACAACTTGAAATTATGACATAAATAAGCCTTATAATCTAACACCCTCTCTTATGGCTTACACCACCAAAAAAAAACTCACTGAAAACAAGCACACATTGACACAACTAAAAATAGAATCATACATTCTTTAGAGGCTTCATCTTTGAAAACAATGCTTGGACCAATAAGATTCCTTCAAGCTACTCCCTATTCCACCAAAAGGTATAGTCTCCTAGTTGTGATCCAAGTTTCCCAGCATTATCGGACATCATTATCACTTGAAATGTCTTGTAACCATCGTAAATGTATGATGTTGAGCTTCCAGATCCCGGATCTCCCATAAACTATTGGACAACAATCCCCACATGCATGTCTCATAACCCCAATGAGGTATAATTTCTTTGATCCACAAGCATCCTGGATTATTGAACAATTATTTGTCTTCCACTACATCCCTTCTCGTCTTCAATCCGTTGACCCTTTGAGTCCTTCTAATTTTTTACTTTTTTTACACACACACACATGGACAACCATCTTCCACTTGTTTGAGTTGTTGGAACTTAGTAGCGACTTTCAAGCCAATCATCCTTGTCATAAGCAAAAACCTTGATTGAAAATTCAAGAGCTACATTTAGAACAATAGTGTCATTCCCTCTGAAAAATCCTTTGAGACCACCTTCTTTAAAAATATTATTAATAACTGGAATAACCTTAGCTTCTAATGTTTGCACCTAGAATATCACCTTCAAATGGTCGAGAGGAGTTGTGAGTTATAGTGGTTTGAGACAAAACACTAACAACCCCTCCACCAATAAGATAATTGAATGCATCTATGTGTCCCTAATACCTTAAGGGATAAGTGCTTGCTCCCCAATATCTATGGGGCAAACCCTTTCCCAATACCAATATATGTTTTTTTATGGTTGCCTCATGTGGATATAAAAGGAGAAAATCCCATCACTCTTCAAATATTATGATTCCATTATTATCTTTATCTATGTGCTCCATGAAACACGTAAGCTCTTCATCAGTCATTTCAATGCCTACTCTAACAAGTGCTTCCCATAGCTCTTCAGGTAAAATGTAGACATTGTGTTCCACATCTATCTCTTGAAAAATGTGGTAAATCTCAAATTCCTTGTCATCCATATATCACCGAAATTCCTGGTAATCGACATGGCCATCCTGATTAGAATCACAAACTTTAAGCAAATCCTTGGCATACTTGTATTCAACTAGTATTCACCATGCTTGCAAACCTTGCTCAATATGTGAATTTTCAAGGTGTCCATTGTTCATCACATTAAAGAAATTAAATAGACCTTGGATACTCAATTTCCTCTCCTCTTGCGTCTACCTCAAAGCTAAACATAACATGCTCTAAGAATACATTTGAATTTTTCACAGGATTGCAACATTCTGCCCGATGATTATCCTGATGTGTCTTCGATATAGATTCCACTTTGGAAAAGGGGACATGGTCAACGACATGGCCAACACTTGACATGACTTTCCAAGCTCTATTGCTTGCAATTACGACAATTGTGACAAGTTGTAACTAGAAATGCTTAGATTTGCTAAGAAATTGAAATCCTCTTGCTGATCAAACCATGTATATCTTTACTTCACCATAGACAACCATAAATACTCGAAAATGTAAATCTTAGTAGCTTATTTGACCTTGTATCTTTATTTCACCATAAGGCAAATACTTTTTTGAATTTATTTTTGGTAGCAACATCGAGTCGAGTTCGTGGATCATTTTAGGCTACGCTATATAGTCTTCTCTTTGCAGGTTTTTGGTTTTCTAAGTACTACATAATCTTAGGGTGCTGAAAAATGCCGAGAATACTCTCAGAAGTCTGCAAGTGGCAATCTTCTTTACTGAATGAGTGTGTCCTTCAACTAAAGCACCCTTCACTTGTATGTAAGTCTCCTTTATTGGATGACTACATTCTTCAACCTAGACGACAACCTTCTTCTCCACCAAATGGTAGTGCCCTCAATATAAGCGTGGCTTTGATACCGTATAAGAATAAGATCTAGTTGAATAAGGAGGCACAATGATAATGCAATGAAGAATTAAAAATGAGAAGAGTTCAAAGAAGATATTCAATATTAGTTTTGATTCATTATTATAATAGTATATATATGAGGGTGATATGTTTTCTCTATTATTCCCCCCACTTCCCCCCATCCTCACCCTCACCCTCACCGTCACATTTTAATGTGGAGGTGGGGGGAATAATAGAGAAAACATATCACCCTCATATATATGAGGGTGAGGGTGAGGGTGAGGGTGAGGGTGGGGGTAGAGGCAATAATAGAGAAAACATATCACCCTCACCCCTCATTAATAATGAATGCGAGGGTGAGGGTGAGGGTGAGGGTGAGGGTGGGGGAGGGGTGAATAATAGAGAAAACATATCACCCTCACCCCTCATTAATAATGAGGGTGAGGGTGGTGGTGGGGGAAATAATAGAGAAAACATATCACTCTTGTATATATATGAGGGTGATATGATTTCTCTATTATTCCCCACACCCCCATCTTCATTAGGGGGGGATCTCTTTTATAGAGATTGCAAATGGTTATAAGATTTAACTACTTCTTATTCAAGAGGAGGCGGTTGAGTGATTATCTCAACCATCATCCAACAATAACTTAATGCCTAACAACTTGACATTATTACTTGAGTAAGCCTTATAATCTAACATCTTTGAAAGAGGATCCACCCTCGTATCCCTTCGACAATAATGTAGAACTATGAGGGGGAAGACGCGTAACCTCCTTATCATTGTCCCTGGTGGAAACCTCCAATCTCCACTAGTCTTTGGATCTTGGGGAGAAGTTTTGTTATCCATTAAACCCTGTACCATACAAATTTTTTGAATATAAACTAGGGTTGAGACGAAAGAGCTTACCCAATTGTTCTCTCTCTCGAAGCTCCAATAATGGGAAATATGTAGTTTGGCCCCATTCCCTCTAGCAGTTCCACTAAATAATCCACAAGCTCTTCATCCCCTTCACTATTCTTCAGTCCTTCCTCTTCATACTCCATCCTTCCCATCGATCATCCCTTCAAGCATTTTCAATGATTCTAATGAACCTCTAAAATACACACAAAAAAGAATAAACTCGTGAAAATAAAATTCTAAAAAGATGACATGTTATAAGGAAAATATGATGAATAGGTAATTTACCTAGTGTGTAAACTCACATAACAATTTGCTCTGCATTAATTTTGAAAATATCTTCTTCAAAACCCGTAACAAAAATATTCAAAATAACAAAATTTTAAAATAAATTTTAAAACATATAATTTACATTATTAAAAAAATATAAAATAAATTTTAAAAAATTATAATTTACATTATTAAAAAAAATAAAATCACTCATCATTTGAAATGTAACCATTTTGTAATTTGAAGAGTAACTATCATAATTTGAAGTTGCCTTTAGTAGCGTGCCTTTTGACAATTTTAGCCAAGCACCTTGTGAAAACATACTTACAATCATGAGCTTTTTCCATCTTAAAAATGACAGAGACGTTGTACTCGCCAAATTGAAGTGTGCTTTCTTATATCATATTTTTATAAATGCAAATAAATAAAAAGCACAAAGGCTTTGATGTTATTGGTGGAGGAGTAATCCACAAATGAAATGGAACCATTGTAATAATGTAAATAAATAAAAAAGAAGAACGGCTTTGATGTTATTGGTGGAGGAGTAATCCAAAGGAACAATGACTTATTACCTAATGTTGGTATCTTGTGGGTGTAGGGAGATATTTTTAAATTTTAAGTTACAAAAGGTAGTAGTTTGAATGATTGGGAAGTTGGTTTTGTATTTTTTTTATTTAGGTTTAATTTTTATTATGATGATTTTTTATTCGGAGTAATGAGTTTAGAAAGGTAAATATTTTTAGGAATATGATTATTTTTATAGAATAATAATAATAATCTATTTTTAAGATCACAGCGAAGCCAGACATCAAATTGATGTATGAGATATTTTTATATCCAAAAAAATATCTATTAAGCCAAACACTCTAATACATCCCATATATATATCCAAAAAAAACTTGTTATGATCCAGATATTTTTAATTTATATTTATTTTTTTAAATATTTTGATTTCCTTTTTTACATTTTAAAACTTTATGTAGGCTTAAGAAATAGTCTCAAGGCTATCGAGCTTTTTAAAATGTGTAACTACTCTGATTTTTAAGTTTAAATGGTGCTTGTTGGGATTAGGTTTATGATATTTTTTTAAACCATATTTATTATATTATTTCTTAAAAAAAACCTAAAACCTGAAATGCAGGAAGATTGTCATCCTCAATGGATACAATGGTCCAATGACATCACAATTCCAAAGCATTAGGTTGTGGATACAACGTTATAATCTTATTAGGTAACAAACACGTTCCTGTAGCACGAATCCTTCTCGAATATAATATCGTACGTGCTTCCCGGGTGTCGAACTCACAACCTCTGCTAAACCAAACAATATCCATTCAATGTTTTTTAAACAAATCTCTTGCTGTCTCTACCATGGACAAGGACATCTAACCTCTTCATTTTTCTCAAGGTAACTAAACCCCAAGGTCCCGTTGCTCAGCGTTTGTTGCATATGAAAGTGACGGGACAACCCCTTATCATACGTGATTGGAGCCATGTACTCCATTTCATCTTTTTTCCTGAGTAATAAAATAATTTATTACTCCATGTGACGAAAGGAACCAATTGTGCCAAGAAAATCCATTTTTTTTTATTTTCATAAATTATTTAAATAAAAAGAGGTGACATACAATGATAATGAATAAAGTGTTTCTTATAATAATTTTTTTTAATATTTTTATTAATTATTTCTTAAAAATAATTTCTATAAAAAATGACATAATTATAATATCAATGCATAATAAAATAATTTTGGTTCAAATGTGATAATTGCCCTCCACATATAATGTGGTTCAAATGTGATAATTGCCATCCACATATGATGTTAATGAATATAGCGTTTCCTAAACTTAAAGATATGGTTAATTGATTAGTTGCAACTTGATTATATTGATTTTTTCTATTAATGTGTGGATATGGTTTATTATGATAGTTGAAATTTAAAATATTATAATATATATATGTTGTATGAGTTTGGGAATGTTGGAAATGTGGATATGAGTATTTAGAACGAGTAAAAGTTTTTCTCAAATTTATAAGAAAGGTGAAGTTAGGAGCGACAGTAATATATATTAAAAACTATAAAAATATTTTAGATTACAATGATACTTTTTTTTGTTTGACTAGAGGAATCGACAACGACCCTCGTCTCGTACTCGCGTGACACGGGGTTGATTTCGACGGTTGCCACTATAAACTCTAGGCGCAATTAGCTGAGGACGCAACCTTCGCACACGTTTAGTTGAGGCTCGAACCGGTGACTTGCTTAACAACCTGTACGCCTTAACATAACGTGCAATTGCCAATGGGCCAAAACCCTTGCCCCAATTACAATGATAATATAGATCAGAATGTAGAGAGATATTGATACATTTAAAATCTTATTTCAATAAAATTGAAGGTCAATCTAGGACAATGTTTCTCAATTGAAACAACTACAAATTTTTTTACCTCGAAAAAAAGTGTAATTCTATTCATCCATGGAGAACCAAATTACATTTTGTAGGTGTTGAAAGCACATGCCTACTTGGGTAAACTCAGAGAAGTGTTAGTAGCTAGAATTGACCCAAAGTAAAAAACCACAAAGGATTTACCAAATAAGGAGCTGGGAATAAACCCAAATGAAGGCAAAAAAAAACCAAGAGGCCTAAAGAAAGCACAGCCCAAAACACGACAGAAAACGTAGATTGAAGAGAACCTGGACGGACCAGGCCAAAGCGGCAAAAAACCCCTTCGAGAACATGATCCAAAGGGACCACAAGAGAGACTACAGCCACAAAAAAGGAAAACCAAAAACTGCACGCCCAAGACGGACCTCAAAGCGCTGACCCCAACAACACAAAATCAACACTGCACGCCCGTGAGATGGACCTCAAAAGCTCTGAAATAGACCCCACCATAAAGAAGCAAAAAACCCAAGCAACCACTCTGCATCACAAATCAGAAGGGGACACATGGGATCCTGGACACCAAGACCACCGAGAAGGCCCCGACATTGCATCAAGCCCTGAACAAACCAGCAGGGATGGCTTGGTGAGGGCCAAACCCTCAAAAATCTTCAAGTAAAACGCCTCCACGCACACTAGAGGTTGAAGAGATAGAGGACTAAAAACCCGCAGACGAAAAAAAATACTCCAAGTATCATATCTGAAGAGACAGTCCGTGAAGTAAAGCAGATACCACGCTCAGAAACCCAGATCTGAATAGAATACCATCTCCATGCCCAGAGTAAGCCGCCACGAGACACCCATCAGGAGTATCCAAAAAATTGGACTGCAACTCACCAGATCCAGATCCGCACCCAGATCTAGCCTCCACGGACCAAGAAAGAAAGGGCGTGATCGAGGCAGTGTGCAGATCTGAAGAGCAAGGCGACGCCAGATCCGCACCTTAGGAGGAAGGACGACCAACCTTACAACGATCTGGAGCCGTCGGCTACACTTCGCACCCCAGGTCAACAGATCAACAATCCTTCACACAAAGGCAACAACACCACATAAGCCCAAATGGAAATGGATCCCCTCAGAAAATAAGAATCCGAACACAAAAAACAAAAAAACAAAAACGAGTAGCCCCTCTATCAACGACGCTAGCAGCAGTGCCCCCATCTCAAACGAACTATGGCAAGAAGAATAACAGAGCTCCCAACCACTCCAACGTATCAGCGTGAGCAGATCAGGACAGATCTGAGGACATACCCCACTGCATATGAAGAGAAGAAAACAACTGGTGAAAGTAGGAGAGGAGAAACACAGGGAGGGGAGGGGTCTACGGCTGAGGAAACCCTAGCCGCAGACCCCCGATGATCCAATTGCAACACCTACAATATTGAAATTACTAATTTAATTTGTGTTAATACTTATATGAATATATTTAATTATCCATAAATATTCCATTAGAAAATGAGAAACAAAATTGAAAATACATATATACAATTTTAATATCTTTTTAAAATTAAACTTTACATATATAAACTTCAAACATCTTTGTAAATTTGAAGCATTATTCTTTTTTGATTGGAAAAAACAAAATAGTACTACTCTTCCAATATGAAATATAATAAAAGTCAATGATATGGTTGGTTGATATCAACTACAATGGAGCAAGTGCTTGTCATGGGTAGGGTATTGATTTATTCGACTTTAATGTTTAGTTTGGGTTTGAAGGAAAACATACATGCATTAAAAGTTTTTCATATCCATCACTATAAAGTGAGTATTATTAAGTTTTTTTTACTTAACTAATTTTTGAAATAATATTTACTTGTAGTTTAGTCTTTGTTTTATAGTGACATTTTGAATAAATATAATGGAAATATTTGTAATAATGAAATAAAAATATTTACATTTTAATTTAAAGCTCTCCATTTAGGAAACTAATTCCCAAGCTCCCATTTTCTTGACGATGAAGCTCCCAAAAAGCTCTCGAGTCCCCAAAATAGTTCCCAACCAATTGGGGATGTTCCCTATGAGTTCCCAAGCTCCAAAACGAGTTACATAGATGTTGGAAATGCCAGGAGCGATTCCCGTGCAACTATATATATGTGTGTGTGTGTGTGTGTGTGTGAGAGAGAGAGAGAGAGAGAGAGAGAGAGAGAGAGATTTATCATGAAATATATATTATAAAATATTATATGTTTTTAATTGATAAAGTATTAAAAAAAATTGAAAAATGTTTTTATCAGTTATAACTTTTACTATGGTGTTTTATTATACTGCCTCCGGCAGTATATAGCGATGGTTCTTCTTTGACCATGTATTAATTTACTTTGACTTAAAAAATATTTCTAAAAAACCTAAAGTTAAACATAAGAAACATAATTTTTTATTTTTTGGTATATAAAATTTTGTAGTTTTCTAACTTTTCATTGGTTAATAAGTTTGAAGTGTTATTGGAACCTCCACGTAGTTCGAGATTTCAAATTAATTGATTAGACGCTTCACATTAATTGCAAATTTTAAAGAATCTTCGAAATAAACGAGAGATTCCCCACAATTTGATCACCTCGACGCGGCTTGCGGGGTCCATCTAGTTTACTTCGTCGTCATTCATACCAAGGGGGATGGATATAAGGGTTGAGTAAGTGTTGGTAGGCTACACCTAGATGAAAACACCGAACGAACGTGCGAGCGCCTATTGAACGGGGGCCCACCGGTTAGGTCATTCACGCTTATCCATGCACTGTATGAACATGTCACCTTACTTTTTCCCTATCGGAGTTCATCCTACTGCATACCTCACCTTACTTCGTACCTCGTCTTATCAGTATCGCAAGCCAGACTATGCGTTATATACGTTGCAATCCAATATTTTAATTGAAAACACTTCGTGTCGGTTGGTTCTGCTCATACCAAAGCTCCCCCCGAATCCAACTATTGATTCGATACCGCTTGCTTGCATTCGATAGTTAGATTGTCTAGGTGCAGTTCCCGAGCTCGTAAGAGCGAGGGATGCTTCCAGCTGTATTTGTTGATTCCCCGTTCTCCTAAATGGTAGAAAGAGCCTGGGGATAAAGAGACGTCACATTAATTGCAAATTTTAAAGAAAGCAATTGCAAGCTATTCTGCAAGGATGTTCGAATGGGCGTAGATCTGTGCACGAAACAACAAGCCACTTGTCTGATCTTACATCAACCCTCGCATCCATGTGAGCT